>CATIWO010184225.1:0-12385 GCA_949673435.1 Macaranga tanarius
CAATTAAAGAAAATAGCATTTTAAATGCAGCACATGCTAAAGATAATGTGGAGGCTATTTTGAAATTAAGTTTTGATCACTTGCCTTCATATTTGAAACCATGTTTTGCTTATTGTTCAATTTTTCCTAAAGATTTTTTAACTGAAAAAGAAGAACTCATCCAACTTTGGACGGCAGAAGGTTTCCTTGAGCCATCCAATGGGGATGTGGGGAACAAGTATTTTAATGCTTTACTTTGTAATTCTTTTTTTCAAGATGTAGAAATGGATAAGTTGGGTAATATTGTAAAATGCAAGATGCATGATCTTGCAAAGTCTCTTTCCAAGTCTGAAATATTGACCTCAGAAAGCTATTCAAAAGGTTCAGAAAGCGATTCACAAGGGAAGGTGGACTTGTCATGCATTCGTCGTTACTATAGATAGTGAAGATGTAAAAAAATGTAGTGGCAGGCTGGCAGCTCCAAGTGATGGTGGTAGGCGGTTGCGTACTGTTTTCTTCCTAATGAAGGATGTTGTTTTACTTAGTGTATATAGCTGTATATTTATTTATAGCTGTAATATTCCTGTAATTATTCCTATATTTTTCCTGTATAGTTGACTTACCTTAAATAGGTCTAGGTATCCTGTATAAATACCTTGAGATATATGGAATAAAGATACAACAGTTTTTCAGTCAATTATTAATTTGGTATCAGAGCAGAAGAAAAATTTTCCGCAGCCTTTCTTTTGTTCAAACCCTAGCCGTCATCTAGCTGCAATTTTTTCTCTTGTAGGTCTTGCCTATCTCCAATTCCAGCCTAACCCTATACTCTAGTTATCATCTAATTTCAATCAATGTCTATTAAAACTGATAGCGAAGTGATTCCTGATAGCAAGAAACTCCCGACGGTGACCATACATGAGACCTTTTCTCCAATCCATATTAAACTAGATGGTACTAATTATCGTGTTTGGTCTAAGATTCTAGAGATGCATATTGCTGGCAGGAAGAAGAAGGGTTATATTACTGGTAGAAAGGCTGCACCTACAGAAGATGATCCGGGCTATGATGAATAGGAAGCTGAAGATGCCCTTGTCAAGTCTTGGCTTATTAATTCCATGACTGATAATCTGATGTCACACTTTGTTCAACGTGGAACATTGGGTTAAATGCAATGGTGGTTACCCAACTTCATAATTATTTCAGTTTGGGTATCAAACTTCAATTTGTTTCTTTTTGGTGACATAACTTTTATTTTGTTTCTAAAGAAGTACTGCTAAAAATTTTCAATACTCTAAATTTTTCTTCAAAATCATTTTAATCCCTCAATCTCTTTACTTTTTTAATTTAGTCTAAAAGTTATAAAAAATTTAGAAGTTTACATTCTCTTACTCAAAATGAGAATGGTCTTATTAGGCGGAATCAAAACAATTTTCAAATTTATTCTTATTTGTTAATAAATGTATAAAAAATATGGACTGTTTTATAAAAAATCATTAATTCTAGATCAAAATAGTAATTTTGAATTGTTCATGTGCCAAAAGATTTTGTGAGTCACTATTTTGAAATTAGATAAAAGTATTGTATCTAAAAAGATACAAATTAAAGTTTGGTGAATAAATTAAAATAAAGTTAAAGTTCAGTACTCTCTCGTGCATTTGACCCTGAAACATCTAAAGAAGTTTGGGATGCAGTTAAGAGGAGCTATCTTGATGTTTCTGACTCTTCCCAAGTTTATGAACTGATGAAGAGTTCATTTCAATTGCGCTAGGGTGGTCGATCTCTCGCAGAATATTGCAATGAGTTAAATTCAATTTTCATGGAGCTTGATTATCATAGGCCCAATGACAAGACATGTGCCGCTGATATTGAGAAACAAAGGAAGTGTATTATAAAAGATCACATCTATATATTTCTTGCAGTCTTGATCACAGTTTGGATCAAGTTAGTAGTTGTGTTTTGGCTACCTCTCCTTTACCAAGCTTGGAAGAAGCCTACTCTTTAGTTCGTCGTGAAGTGTAGAGACAAGTCACCATGGGAATAGAAAATCATTCTGAGGCTTCCGCTCTAACTATTCAAAAGAGCACCTCTTAGTTGACTCCTTCTGTTTTTATGAATTCTACTGCTTCAAATTCTCGCTTCTACACTAATTGCAATAGTACCAGAGGTACAATAGATGTTTGTTTGAAGAAGCATGGCTATCAGGAGTGGTATAAACTTAAACAAGCTAAGAAGAAAAATAAGAAATCTGCTCAGATTATTGTTATTGACACTTCTCCACCTTCTGCTTCCCATGTCTCTCAAGTGTCTCCTTAACAAGGTAATTCTAGTTTGCCATGTGCTTCTACTGCTTCTAATACTTGGATTATTGATTTAGGGGCTACTAACCATATGACTAGTAATTCTTCCATACTTGCCTCTCTAATGTCTTCACCTGTCAAGTCTGTAGAGCTTGCTAATGGGACTTCTATGCCAATTACAGGGGTTGGGAATGTCTCAATTTCTCCTACATTCTCTATGTCATCTGTCTTACTTGCACCTGATCTTTCTAATAGTCTTCTTTCCATTAGTAAGATTACCAACAGTCTTAAATGTACTGCAATATTTAATTCTACTCATTGTTTCTTTCAAGACAATCGTACGAATATGACGATTGGCATTGGTAAGGAAAGAGGAGGTCTTTATTACTTAAAGGGGGGTTAGGAATTTAAATCTGAACCTAGCCATGGCTTTCAAGTAGAGAGAGAGTCCTCTGGTAGAGAGAAGATTCTTTTATGGCATTGTCGTTGGGGCATCCATCTTTTTCTTATTTAGAGTGTTTTATTTCCTTAATTGTTTCGCAATGTTGCTATCTCTAATTTAAGATGTGAACAATGCATTTATGCTAAAAACCATCTTGTTCCTTTCAAAACCAGTTTCAATAAGAGTTCTATGCCTTTTTCATGTGTTTATACTGATGTGTGGGGTCCTTTTTCTACTCCATCTGCTTCAAGCCATATATACTTTGTGTCTTTTATTGATGACTGCACTAGAGTGAGCTGGGCATATTTGATGAAATCTAAAAGTGATGTTATACATGTGATTCCTCAATTTTATAAAATGATTGTCACACAGTTTCATACTCAAGTCCAGGTCTTTCATTCTGACAATGGTCGTGAGTTTGTAAATCAGCCTCTTACTAATTTCTTCTTAGAACATGGCATCCTCTACCAAACAACTTGTGCCTATACACCACAATAAAATGGTGTAGTAAAGCATAAGAATCGTCACATCCTTGAGGTTGCTCGGGCTTTAAGCTTTACTATGCATGTTCCTAAACGGTTCTTGGCAGAGGCTGTTATGACTGCTGTCTTTCTTATTAATCGAATGCCTGCTCGTATCATTAATTTTTAAACCCCTTTGAGAATGTTGTCACAATTTCACTCTATTCCTTCTGCTCTAAATATCTGTCCTAAGGTTTTTGGTTGTGTATGTTATGTTTATGTACACTCTACATATAGGGATAAGCTTGATCCACATGCTCTTAAATGTATTTTTCTTGGTTACTCTAATTCCCAAAAAGGCTATAAATATTTTCATCCTCCAACAGGTAAATATTATGTTTCCATGGATGTTCAGTTTTGTGAACAAGTATCTTTTTTTTCTAGAGATGTATCTATGGTTCCTCTTCAGGGGGAGATTAGTAGTAAGGAAGAGGAACAGTTATGGTTAGAAGAGAAGAAGTTATGGATGTCGGGTAAGAGAGAGAAGGGGGAGAATTCTTGTTCTGTTGAGTTTGAGTCTGAATTTGAGGAGAAAAAGGATGAAAGACCAGCTAGGTTATTCTAAAAAGGTTATACAAGAAGAAAACAAAATGCCACTATTATGCCTCCTCCTGACTCTAGTGCCCCTCTTGATGATACTACCATGCCATCGGATGAATCTTCTACTATTAACCCTGAGGTATGTGTTCCCTCTCCTACAACTTTAACTTCAGATATTGATTCTGGTCCTGTAACATTAAAAAATGCTACTTTGTATCCACAAGTTATAGATCACGATCATGGTAAGAGATATCCCCTTCGTGAACATAGAGAACCTGATAGGTTGGGTTTTCCAAATCATCTTCTAATGTCACTTATCCTATTTCTGATTTTATCTCTTATCATCATTTGTCTAAGGCTCATCTAGCTTTTGCTCTTCAGTTGTCTTCTGTGTCTATTCTTAGTCATTTTTAGGAAGCCCTTGGAGATTTGAAGTGGAAGGCTACAATGGAAGAGGAAATGAAGGCTCTCTAAAAAAATTCTACTTGGGATTTAGTTGAGTTGCCACAGGAAAAGAAGACAGTAGGATGCAAGTGGGTGTTTACAGTGAAATACAAGTCAGATGGGACAGTTGAAAGGTACAAGGCTAGACTGGTGGCCAAAGGTTACACTCAAACTTATGGGATTGACTATTAAGAGACTTTTGCTCCTGTGGCTAAGATGAATACCGTTCGAGTCATTTTATCTCTTGCAGTCAATTTAGACTGGCCATTATGACAGTTTGATGTAAAAAATGCTTTTATCCATGGTAATTTGATAGAGGAGGTGTATATGGATCCTCCTCCAAGATTTACACTAGGAGGAGGTAAGGTGTGCAAGCTTAAAAAGGCATTGTATGGGTTGAAACAATCACCAAGAGCATGGTTTGGCAAGTTGATCTACTCGATGAAGGAGTATGGTTTTAAGCAAGCTTTGGCAGATCATACTCTATTTTATAAGAGGAACCATGATGATATTACCTTGCTTATTATTTATGTTGATAACATGATTGTTACAGGTAATAATGCCAGTGAGATAGAGAAACTTCGAAGCTATTTGGCCAAGGAGTTTGAGATGAAGGACTTGGGAGTTCTAAAATACTTCTTGGGTGTTGAAGTATCTTGGTCCAAGCAAGGACTTTTTCTCTCTCAACAGAAGTATATTTTGGATCTCTTAGCTGAAACTGGTAATTCTGCCTATGAACCTGTAGATACTCCAATTGAGGTAAATCATAGTCTATCTATCTACCCTGATCAGGTTCCGACTAACAAGGAGAGATATCAGAGACTAATGGGGAAGTTAATTTATCCAACTCACACTAGGCCTGACTTATCATATGCAGTTAGTGTTGTCAGTCAGTTTATGCATAATCCAAGTGATCGACATATGAATGTAGTGAATTGTATTTTGGCTTATCTGAAGTCCTCTCCAGGTAAAGGTATTATGTTCTCCAAACATGGGCACTTAGATATAGTGGGTTACACAAACTCTGACTTTGCTGGCTCTAGATTAGATAGAAAGTCCAGTTCAAGGTATGTGTCATTCGTTAGAGGTAATATGGTGACTTGGAGGAGTAAGAAATAGAATGTGGTGTCATTGTCTAGTGCAGAAGCTGAATACCAGGCTCTTCATCATACAACCACAGAGCTTGCTTAATTAAAAATTCTCTTAAAAGAACTCGGATTTGGTCCAAAGAAACCTATGGTGCTTTATTATGATAACACAATAGCTATTAAGATAGCTAACAATCCGGTACAACATGATCGAACTAAGCATATTGAACTTGATAGGAATTATATCAAGGATAACCTGGATTTTGGTATGATAGAGGTTCCTTACATTAAGAGTGCACATCAACTGGCTGACATGATGACTCACGCTGTTACAAGTGGCTCATTTTATGCATCATTATCCAAGTTGGGCATGTGTGATATCTATGCACCAACTTGAGGGGGAGACTTAGTGTATATAGCTGTATACTTATTTAGGAATTATTTATAGCTGTAATATTCCTGTAATTATTCTTATAATTTTTCTGTATAGTTGAGTTGCCTTAAATAGGTCTAGGTATTCTATATAAATACCTTGAGATATATAGAATAAAAATACTACAATTTTTCAGTCAATTATTAATTAAATCTATGCCCCACACATCAAATATTTCTACCTCAAGAATTTCTAATTGGAGCATTTCATCTTTCTTTGAAATGTTGCCACTCCTTTGACATGCATCATAACTGAGTACAAATTTTTTAGCATCATGAAAGAGTGTAGGCCAAAAGAATCCTGCTTCAATAACCTTTGCAGCAGTTCTTTGTGGACCAAAATGATCACCATCAATCATCCCATGACAATATTATAAAATTGAACCAGTTTCTTCTTCTCCAACACATCTTCTTATCATTCCATCACTACATAACTTTCAGAGATATGGATCATCCCATAAATAGTACTTGGAATCATAAATAAGCTTCTTCCTCTGTTGACTATTGAATTCTTTTGGAAGCTTCCCACTCGAGATGAAATTTGCTATGTCGGCGAACTATAGAGCCTTTAGACTTCGAATTGCTAACAACATCTCATCTGGAAATAGCTCCTGAATAGGTTCTTCCTCCTCATCTCCATCTTGTTCCAGCTCTAATCTTAAGAGATGATCAGCTACTACATTCTCTGATCCCTTCTTATCTTTAATTTCAATGTCAAACTCTTGTAAAAACATCACCCATCGTATGAGCCTTGACTTTGAGTCCTTATTGTCTAAGAGGTACTTCAATGTTGCATGATCTGTATCATGGTTTTAAAAAATGATAACGGTCGTAATTGCAGTCGCGGTCGCGTGTAACGAAAACGGGACTGTAATGGAGTAATGTAACGGTAACAGTCTAGCGAGTCGTAAATTTTTTTGAAAAATTTACAAAGTATATTAAATTTAGTGAATTTTTAAGAGAAATTTATAATTTAAATATACAAATATATTATAAATATAACTGTTAAAAAATATATATATATACTTAGTCCATAATTTTATAGCATAATTAAATTAACATTAATTTTTATTCATAAAATAATAGCACCCATTAAAAGTAGACCCATCATCTTTCTATTTAGATTTTTTTTGAACAAATCTTTCTATTTATATATTTAATAATATTAACCATTCCGCCACTTGAAGTGGCGGAATACGAAATGGTTAATTAGTTTTTTTAATAAATATGTAAAATAATAATTTTTGCATGTCACTATTCACGTAATGTCAACAAATTGTGATATTTTAGAAAATAAAATACATCACGAGGAAGAAAAAATTACGTAAAATTTTTTACCGTAAGCTGTTTTCTAAACGGACGTCGGAACAGTAATTTGATGAATAGTTTTTGCATGTTACTATTTACGTAATGTCAAAAAATTATGGTATTTAAAAAAATATATCACGATGAAGAAAAAATTACATGGAATTTTTTGCCGCAAGCTATTTTGTAAACGGACGTCGGAACAGTAATTTGATGAATAGTAAAATAGTAATTTTAACATGTCACTATTCACGTAATATCAAAAAATTGTAGTATTTTAGAAAACAAAATATATCACGAGGAATAGAAAATTACGTGAAATTTTTTGCCACAAGCCGTTTTGTAAACGGATATCGGAACAATAATTTGATTAATAGTAAAATAGTAACTTTTGCATGCCCTTTAACAAAAAAATATTTATTTTCTAAAATTTAAAACTCATTCTGCCACTTAAAGTGGCGGAATGAGTTATTTAATTTTTTTCATGTTCCGCCAATTTGACTGGCAGATTTTTTTTTAATCAAAACACCACAAAATTGAGAATTTCTGCCAAAAGTACCATAAAATGGTAAAATCTTTTGCTTTTTACTATAAAATAGTAAAAAGCCCGTAGAATATTTGGATTGTCAAAATTAAATAGACTATTTTAATGTAATTGAAAACTAATAATAAAAAACTTAAATTATGATTTAAGTAAGAATGTGGGATTTTTTTAAAAAAATTATAATTTTTTTTATTGGGCCGTGACTGTTAAATAATGGCCGTAATGGCTGTTACAGTTACAACATTAATATAGCGATTATATAACGGAAATAACGGTCACAGGACCCTTAAAAACTGTTAAATAACGGCTGTTACGTTACGTAATGGCCGTTATTTGAAACCATGATCTGTATACACAATAACTTTAGAACCAAGTAAGTAAGATCAAAATTTATCAAAAGCAAAAATTACTGCTAGCATCTCCTTCTCGGTTGTGGCATAGTTGAGTTGTGCATCATTCAAGGTTCGGCTTGCATAATAGAGGACATAAAGTTTATTCTCCTTCCTTTGGCCAAGTACAACTCCTATTGCATGACCACTTGTATCACACATCAATTCGAATGGAAAATTCCAGTCGAGTGATACAACTATAGGAGCCGATATCAATACTTCTTTTAACCTATCAAAAGCCAATTTACAATCATTAGTAAAGTCAAAAGAAGAATCTTTCTCAAGTAATTTACAAAGAGGTTCAGAGATTTTCGAAAAATCCTAGATAAACCGCCAATAGAATCCTGCATGGCATAAAAACTTTAAATTTCTTTGACGTTTGTTGGGTATTGAAGCTTTTCAATGGTCTCCACTTTTGCTTTGTCCACTTCAATACCTTGTGCTGAAATCTTATGTCCAAGAATGATTCTTTCCTCTACCATAAAATGATACTTCTCCTAATTTAGTACCAAATTTGTCTCTTCGCACCTTATAAAGACTTATTCCAGGTTCTCCAAATATCCTTCAAATGAGCTCCCATAGACTGAGAAGTCATCTATAAACATATACATAATTTCTTCTACCACATCTGAGAATATAGCCATCATACATCTTTGAAAGGTTGCCGGAGCATTACACAATCCAAATAGCATTCTTCTATAAGCAAATGTGCCATAGGAACATGTGAATTTCATTTTTTCTTGATCTTCTGGAGCAATTGCTATTTGATTATAGCCCGAATAGCCATCTAAGAAGCAGTAGAAGGCATGTCATGCTATCCTCTCCAACATTTGATCAATGAATGGTAGTGGAAAGTGATCCTTTCTAGTAGCTGAATTCAGCTTCCTGTAGTCAATGCACACTCTCCATCCAGTCACTACTCTTATAGAGATCTGCTTACCTTCTTCATTTTCCACCACAGTCATTCCTCTTTTCTTTGGGACACACTGGATAAGACTTACCCATGAACTATCTGAGATTAGGTAAATAATACCAGCATCTAATAGCTTAACTACCTCTTTCTGCACCACTTCTTACATGTTTGGATTAAGCCTTCTTTTCTTTTCAATGGTTGGCTTGTATCCGTCTTCCATTAGAATTTTGTGCATGTAATAAGATGGACTTATTCCTTTTATATATGAAATTTACCAACCAATTGCTCTTATTCTCCTCTTAAGCATCCTTATAAGTAATTCCTCTTGGTCTTGGTGAGTTTAGAGGATATAATCACAGGTAAAGTTTGGTTCTCTCTAAGAAAAGTGTACCTCAAATATTGAGGTAAGGGTTTCAAATCTACATTCGGTGATTTTATGGTTGATGGTGGTGTAGGTTCAGTATTTGGTAATTGGATTTGGGAAAAAGAAGTTTAGTGTTTAAGAAAATCTTCCTCTTGGATGGTTTGTACCTGCATATACTTCTCAATATATTTCAATTCATCATAATTTGCCAACCTCCTTCGTTGGACTTCAATCATATATTCATCCAAAATATCAACTCTAAAGCATAAATCACTTTTAGAAGAGTGTTTCATACCTTGATAGATATTGAACTTACAACTTTTCTCACCTACCCTTAGAGTTAGTGTTCCATCATAAACATCAATGATTGCCTTAGTAGTGTAGAGGAAAGGTATTCCAAGGATCAATGGAACGTCTTCATCTTCCTCAAAGTCAAGGATGACAAAGTCCACTGAAAAAATAAACTTTCCAGCCCTTACTAACACATCTTCCACTATACCTTTTGGTTCCTTTACTATCCTATCTGCCAGTTATAGACGAATGTTTGTTGGTCTTGCTTCTCTAAGTCCTAATTTCCTATAAATAGATAAAGGCATAATATTAATAAAAGCACCTGAATCACACAAAGATTTTTGAAATAATAAATTCCTAACAGAATATGGAATAGTAAGACTCCCTGGTTGCTTTTTTTTAGAGGAAGTTTATTTGAGATTATGGCACTGCACTCCTTTGTAAGTGTGACTGTCTCAAATTCTTACAACTTCTTTTTATTCGAAATCAGCTCCTTCAAAAACTTTGTATACTTTGGCATCTGAGCTAGACATTCTACAAAAGGCATATTGATATGAAGTGTCTTGAATCTTTCCAAGAACTTTGTAAATTACTGGTCATGCTCTTTTTTCTTTAACCTTTGCGAATATGGTACTAGAGGTTCATAAGGTTGAATTGGTGGTGATTTAGGCTTAGCTTTATTTTCTTCCTTCACTTTTGGTTCTTCTGGTGCCGTAACTCTTTCATTATCCTGTTCTTTCTCTTCTTCATTCTTCTTTTCTTCATACTCCATTGTTGCTTTAGGGGTTTAGATCTCTGTACCACTTCTCAAGGTGATAGCCTTTACTTGCTCTTTTGGATTCTTCTCTCTATTGTTTAGTAATGCACCTTGATTCCTTGTTGCTAAGAAATTTGCTAGCTACCCCATTTGCACTTCTAGATTGTGAATAGACGATGAATGATTTCAGATCATTTGCTTTATCCTCTTTTGGGCTTCATCTTGCTGGCTCATCTTTGAGGACATTACATCCATGAATTTCTCCATCTTGCTCTCTATTGAACTCCCAGAGGATGAACCTTTATCTTGGTTAAACTGAGGTTGAGGTTGTTGCACATTCTGACCTCCAAATCCTAGTGGTGCTTGTGGTATCCACTGGTTATTTCCTTGATTACTCCAAGAGAAGTTTGGATGATTCCTCCAACTTGGATTGTAGGTATTTCCATAGACTTAGTTTTGAAGTTCTTTGAAGTTGCCCACGCAGTTGACACCCTCTGTAGTAGACATTTCTTGCATCATTTGACATTCTATGGTAGGATGACCTCCTTGACATAGTTCACATGAGGAAGATAATATAGACACTGCATTCACATTCACCTTGTCCATCCTTTTTGTCAGAGCATCAAGCTTTGCATTCAATATGGTTAAACTGTCCACTTCTATGGCTCTAGCTTTCTTTGTAATGATCCTCTCATTAGACCACAAACTTTATGTATTGGCTATTTCTTCAAAGAGATCTAAGGCATCTTCTAGTGTCTTTGACATGATAGTACCTCCAGTTGCTGCATCAATGTTAACTCTAACTGCATAATTAACTCTTTTGTGGAATGATTGCACCAAGTCCCATGTAGGAATCAATTAAGGTGGACACTGCTTTTGAAGATTTTTGAATCTTTCCCAGTATTCATAGAATGTTTTATCATCCCTTTGAAAGAAAGAGTTAATCTCATTTTTTATCCTCAACACCTTTGCAGGTGATAAGTATTTGTTGAAGAAAGTTATGTAAAGCTCTTGCCAAGTGTTGATAGAGTTGGGTGGTAAACTTGTAAACTATCTCTTTGCTCTATCTATAAGAGAAAATAGAAAGAGAATCAACCGGATTGCATCAGGCTGTACTCCATTCATCTTGAAGGTAGAACAATATTCTAAAAATCTAGACATTTGACCAAATGGATCCTCATACGGTAGCCCATTGAATGGTGAATTTTGCATCATTTGAATCATTGCTGGCTTGATTTCAAAGTTATTTGCTGCTACCGCCAGCCTTACAATTGGTGTTTGATCACCTTGCACATTAGGAATCACAAAATCTCGTATGGTTCTCTGACTATTCTGAGGATTTTGAAGAACTTGTTACCTCAGCGGGTCATGCCTTGCGTCATCTTCTAAGTCCATTTTGCTTAGTGATTGTCGAAATATGATTGTTTCTTTCTTTTTCTCATGAACTGTCTTTTCTAACTCCAAATCAAGTGGTACCAACTCAAGTCCTTATTTGCTTGCACTTCGTGTGATATGCATCAACCAATATAAATTTCTGCAATACCACCATTAAAAATAAAATTAAAAATAACGTCTAAATCAAGCAACATAATTTTCTTACAATATCAATTTGTTCCAATCCCCGGCAACGGCGCCAAAAACTTAATGTGTACAAAATCCGCAAGCGTAAAGAATCGTATCAAGTAGTAAATAAAGATATTGTCCCATAGTGATTGTGAATTGAATACTGAAATACTCACAATGTTTGATTGTTTAGACAACGAAATAGAGTTTGGAATTTCAAAGAAACTAAATTAAGAAAGGTAAAAATGCAAATTCAATGCAAAGTTTAAAAGCTAGGGTTCTTATTCTCAATTAGACCATTTCAAAGGATTGATTACCCAACTAGGTCTATACTAGTTCTAATTCATTTTGAAGGGATCTTAGAAACTATAAATTTTTCTCTCAGATAAATCTATAATTAATTGGAGATTAATTAACACTAAGTTCAATGGCTCTCACCAACCCAATGCCTTTTAATTCCAATTTTAAACACAACCTTTAATCAATACTAATCCACTTAACTGTCTCTCAACT
>CATIWO010184241.1:0-19599 GCA_949673435.1 Macaranga tanarius
AAATATCTTTCCATCCTAAATGTGAAAATTCCAATTAATCACATTTAGTTCCCATAAGTCATAAGTGACTTCTAACATAGATGTCATGACTACCCAAATAGAAATTAATGCTTTATGTAGATCCTCAAGAACCACAAAACATAATTACCGTGTCCTAAATATCCCTTCATTATAAGATCCCGATATTGGCTAGAGTCACAGTTTAGTCAAACTCTAATTGCCTCAATCATATGACCTCATCTCAAATTCAATTCTCGATAAAACATGACTTTTACTAGAAACTCTTTTTAGTACCGAAACTCTTTTCGGGTAAGTCGAGTTTGACCTGGCCAGGTACTTATTCATCAAGAATAATATAGATAGCATAGGATCTTATCCCGGTTCACTCCAGGTAATTAATTCCATCTTGGCCGATCACTCATCCCTGCATATAACCAATTAGAACCACCACACGCCATATACCCATACGTGGCTAGCACAAGTATGTAAGCGATAACAAACTCTAACCAACTCTATGCGAATGACTGTGTCGCCTCAGGTCAAAGGACCATATGCACTATTATACCCAAGATTGTGATTGTTGACTAAAGTGAATATCCATGCAATCACAAATCTTACGTCACATGTTTGATCCACCCATCATATGAGTATCCACATGTATATTCTGATATCTCATATCAGGTAGCATGAAAGTCACTAACTCCCACTATCGATATCATATACCGATCAAGGAAAATAGACAGAGGTGATAGTCTAGGGATTAATACTACCTTTATATTAATCCATCCACTATGAACATTTATAGCATATGTACCAAATGAGTTTGTCACTCATATTATCAACTCTTGATAATAAACTCATTCAACATAATACTAAGGATAAATATTCAAATAAATTTAACACTTAATTTAAATGAATATTTCATTTTCATAGGGATAAATATAAAATATCTTCATACAATAATAGCCCTAGGGCACATCTATACTAACAACATGAAGGGCTCCACTCATTGCTCCATTTTTTAAGAAGTTGCTTCTTAACTTTAATTCTCCCCATGACTTTAAGCCTAATGACATCAAGCATGGCAATGATAGACTTCTACCTTGCTTCAATAATCTAGGAGTTGAAGCTTTTAGTAACGTTATTGTCCATCATAAATGACTCGCACCTACTGTTAAAATAGACTATACGCTAAGTATGAGAGGGGTATTACAAAAGAGCCTCATCACCCTTGTTGCTTAGTTCACCAAGCTTTGCTAGGTTATCCTTGAACTCCTCTTTATAAGTACTCCAAGCAGCAATCCGTAACTTTTTCCTAAGTTCTCCACCCCCATACTTCTTTAACTAGTTGAAAAAAATGTGTCGAGCATACCATTTGTGCTCAGCTTGGAGAATTAATTTAACACCGCATTCACAAGTCCCTACCAAATTAAAAATAATAACACCAATTAAAGCATATATTATATTTCACAGTATATAAAATTAAAAAAAGAAATCCAAAATCATCACCTTTTGTATATCTGAAATGATGGTTAATGTAGACCTATCTCTAAGTTTAAGCTCTTGTATAAGCCAAGCTAAAAACCATCTCCAATTTATTGTATTTTTCTTGTCGATAATTGCCCAAGCAATGGGAAACATTCTTATCAATAATTTGTTATCAATAATCTATCCATCTCCATCCAACCCCAAAAACTGCCAGTAATTGACCCTTGCATACACTTTTTAAGAAGCACCCATCTAAACCAATTAATGGTCTACAACCTGCCTTCCACCCTTTTTTACATGCATCAAAAACAAATGAATATTCTCTTGAAAACTCTTCTACCCTCTTGAAGTATAGTTTTACACAACTCTATTTCTGCCTTTGTTCAAGGATTACTTCTTTTAAGAGCAGTTGTATATGCCTCTAAGTAACCAAACTCAACTTATAAGTCCCATCCATTTCTTTCAAAACCAATTTTTTTTTGTTTTTTTCAATTTAGATGCATGCATATTTAGTCTTAATTATAACTCTGCATCTGTTTTCATATCCTTAATTTTTTAAGCAGGATTTTTATAAATCTTCTCTTTGAAATACTTAGCTAAAAAGGCAACAGAGGCTTGAGGTATAGCAAAGTTTCTCATACATGTATACTCAGGCTTATATGTTTTTACAACAAGTCCTGGATTTCTTCCATTTTGCGACATAAATAATACAAATGGACAACTTTCTAAGTTCTTACACTTGGCCCTAATTCTTAGTTTCTCATTAGGATTTAACTTTAACTTTACTCCCTTTGCTACAACATACCTAGCTATGGCATCTCTAGCCTATTCTGCATCAGAAAAACTCAATCCTAGAACAAAAGGATAGGCAGCCTATCATTTTCATCATAGCTAACTCTTTCATTATTAGTCCTAAGTGCCTCTTGTTGTTCAATTTCTAGTTCATCTTCACTCGAGAGATCTACTTCATTATTAGGTTCATTATTTTTATCTCCTAATTCTTTACTAATATACCCACCAGCTGTAGTATAAAATATGTTTACTTCCTCAACTACCCCATTTATGTTAGGCTTTACATCAGGATTGTTATTGTCTTTATTGTTTTCACCTACCTTACTACATTGTGTAGATACCCTACTCCCTATTGTTATTAATTATACCCTCCTTTTGCTCAGTCGGAGTTCCAGTAATTTGAAGGACCTTAGGAGCAAACAAAGGCTTATCTACTTCATGATTAGCATAGAATTCCAAGTCTTTAACCCAAGTATATTTACTGATATAATATAAAGTTCTCCTAATTAAATCATCATCATGCACCAAGTAATGCTCATGATCTAACTCTTTCCCAGATTCAAGCACAAAGATTTTTTTCATAGTCATAAAACCCAACTCATGCATATATCTACAATTAATATCTTCATAACACATATACTCAGGGTCAAAGTTATATAACACATCAACATCCCTGCCAACATATTCAAGTTTCAGATTCATCACCCACTGACCCCATAGTTAAAATTAATATTTATTGTTTTATCCATCCTTCAACAAGAAACAATATACACAAATAATTGCTTTAATTAAATGCACCAATAAAATAATTTCATCCAGATCTAAACATTATGCCAATCTATGACATGCATGCAATACTATTACATTTGATAAACAATTAAACCCTAAATCTCTATATTATATATTCATATTTTTGAATAATTATTATTTCTTCAATTAATAAAAAGCATAATGTATGTCTTCTTCTATCAGAAACAAATAAAGAAACCCATAAAACTTAATCCAACTAGACCCACTTGTCCATACCTTTTGAAGCACAATAGATCCTGCCACCAATATGTTTTACTTTCACATCCACTTTTCGGACCCTAATTATCATGATTCTCTTTTTGATGAAACTAGTTGTCCTTGTAATATATTTCACATTTAGGGTTTATATCTCTTGCAAAAAAACTTCAGAAAGCAGATAGAAAAGAGTAAAAGTTTGAGTTATTGCAGAGAAGACAGAACTTTTACTCGTTTATGTGCAATGATAGTAAAAATACCGCCAAAACGTGTCACGTGGCCCTACTTATCCATGTGTGCTTTAACATAATGGTGTGGTAATGGTGATAGTTAAGGTGGTGTTTATTTGATTAACTTTTATGACGTTACAATTTTATTTAATTTAAAAAAATTTTAAGAGCCTACTTAAACTTTATCCCGAACATTAGGGGTCTAAATTCACCTTTTTCCATAAGATAAATAATGATGTTATTTTTAAACTTTTAAAAGAAATTAATTTCTCACCGGCAAAGATTTAATAAATTTATGGGACCTCAATGTCATCATCAATATTAAAGAAATAATTTTCTCACCACCCAGCCTGAATGTTCTAAAATCCTAACAATTGTTCTAAACATTTCACATCTCGACATATGTCCCGTGGCTTCATTGCTCCGAAAATATTATCTTGACAGTGTTTTTTTTTTTTTTTTTTCATCGGAAAGAATCTCTAGATGTGTGTTTGGATCGTAAAATTATAGCGCCTGTTGTTGTGGAATTGTATATTAATATATATTTATTTAATTATTTTCAAATATAAACAAATTAAATTATGAGTTATTTTAAGAAAATAAAATTATAAATTACTTAATTTAATAATATTTTAGAAAATAAAAACTCAATAAAATGAGAATTATAGATTAGATGATTAATTAATTAATTTTTATATTTTCCGATGTACTAAAAAAATTAATTAATTTTTAGAAAATGAAAATTTATCTCTTTATATGTATAACCGAAAGTATAAATTAACTAAAAATAGAACAAATTATAGTAATAATAGAAAGAGTTTGGAATATGTTGTTAGGCAGAAAAGTTTTTAAAAAAAATTAAAATTTTCAATAATTTTATATGTGTGCATTTAAAAATAAATACTAACTAATTAGATAGAACATTTATTAAAATTTTAATACATATTTTTAGAACTCAACATTTATATATATTATTAACTTAAACCAAAACTATAATGTTCAAACAATTTTTCATAATTAAAACTTAGAATTTAAGTTTTCATATTACTTCATTCATTTCTATTTTAATGTTTTTTCTTGACTTTATTTTCTTTTAATTTTTATTGTGTAAATTTACTATATATTAAGAATAAACTTTTAGATTCGTTTAGATGTTTTGTTTAAGGACTTGTCTGGTTCAAATTTAAAATCAAAGTTCGAATAAAAAAAAAATTGTAATTAGGTGATTTAGTATGAAATTAAAATTAAAATTATTTATATTTTAAAGAGTTTTATATTTATTTTTCAAAAAATAATATTGTAATTAGATGTTAAAACTTATTTTTATATTTATTTATTTATTTACTAAAATGTCATTATTATATTTCCCAAAATCTAATTTTTAAGAATTATTAGAATACTTATTTTTTAATTTGTATATTTTATTTAAGAATATAATTGTCATATAGCAAAATTTCAATAAAATAATCATTGATTAATTAATAATCTCTTTTAAATAATATTTTAGGCTCGTTCCAGCTTGGAATCAACATGATTAATTAATATTTCACTAAATTTATAAAACAATATGTTATACAAAATTCCTATAAGGTTCATTTAATATATAAATTAATAGTTTTTAATATAATAATAAATAATATGCAATTACTATTTTTTAAAATATAAGTCAAATGTTATTTATTTATTCTTATTAAAATTAATGTGTTGCATTATGATTTTGTATTTAAGTAGAATTTTTACTTAATTAAAAATTCAATAGTGTGAAAGACGTTTGGAATAATTAATAAAAAACACTTATAAGTTTTATTTAGTAAAAGAGTAAATAAACTTTGTAAAAAATATATTGTACATGTATTTTAGTTTTTCTATAAATTAATAATTTGTTTATTAATTAACATCTAGGTTCATTACTAATTGTTGTATTCCATGATCATTAATTCATAGATATTTTATTATATGTCATTATTTAAATATTTAAATAGTTTATATTTGATTTAATTTGATTCTCATTAAAATGAGAATTCATTTTCTAATTATGCATGATTACAAAAGAGAGGGAAGAAAAGGTTTTATAAACAAAACGAAGACACGAAAAGTGGAAAGAAGAAAACTTTTTGACACTAGATTAAAAAAAAAAGGACAATTTCAACTATGTTTGAAAATTAAGGGAAGAAAAAATAATTATGAAAAAAATAAATAAATTATTGTGTTAAGAAATTTAGATTTGTAAAAGTGCGTAAAAATTAAAAAATTACTTGAAATAATAAATAAATACGACAAAATAAAGAAAATACATAAAACATACAAATTTAATTTAGTTCGTCATAAGTGAATGTCCACAGGTAAAAGATGAATAAATTTACTACACAAAACTAAAAGTACTAGAAAAATATATAGAGATAAATACTCAACCCTTAGCCCCAATTACCCTTAAACAAGCTCAGCACTTGACACACACATTCATGGTACCTCGTCGGCTCACCAATGTAAATAATTGTAGTCTTATTTTATAGAGGAGTGTACAATTCTAATTCGTTAAGAATTCTCTTCCAACATGGATTCATTCTCAATAGAGAAAGTTAGAGTTTAATTTCTAAATAAGAGTGTAATTCTTGATTCAACAAGCATTTCTTTAACTTGGACACCAACAATATAATAAATACATTGGACTTGAAATAATGATGTCATGAGCTGAATTCAAGTCACAAATAACAAATCTCCACCTTAACTTAAATTTTATTGTACTTTAATACAAAACTTTATTTAAAAAATTTACTCTAACTTTTCCACAAATATCTTAAATATGAAAACATCCAAAGAAGTTGAAAAAACACTTGAACTTACGCTTTCAAAATGCCCTGTATTAATAAATCTCCAAAATTGACCACACCCAAAAGTATAAAAGAAGTATATGACAATGCAACAGTATTTGTCGCATTATAAAAGAAGATCTTTCTAACTCATACAATCTACCAATACATCTAGCTCGTAGCACTACAACGACAGCCAAAATAATATCCATAGTCCCATCTCCGCCAATGAGCTTATAACCACCAATTTTTTTTATGTGAATAATGAGATAATTTTAACATAAAATAAAGTCATTACTATAATTTTAATTGAACAAACACCAACAATCTTGTAAGGCTAGTTATTAGTCATTAATATAAAATCACCACTAACCGGTTCATAGGTGAAAAACTAATTTTTATTGAGATAAACTTAACAATCACAACTAGAATGAAACATCCACCTTTACCTAAAATTGGTTACATTTTTAGTCACAATAAAGACACTACTTTCAATCTCATTAATGAAGTTAGAATTTGTAGATTCTTCATGCTAATTCTTTAATCTTTCACAATTAGCTTTCACATGCCCAATTCTTTTACAATAATGACAGGTCTTCTTTTAATACCCAAACTACTACCTAAAGTTCTCATATGGGAGCCAAATCTTCTTTTTTTTATATATATATACTTAATTTTTAAATTTTTCAAGTCAATCATGATGAATGTAAAATCATTAACATGGGATCTTAAAAAAGTACTTAATACCCAAGTATTTATGGTAGCCATGGCATTTTCATCCAAATTCTCCATATTTTTTTTATCATTGTAGACTCTAAGTTCTCATATTTTGAACCAATTTCTCTATTTCAAATCTAGATGTCACCATAATAAAATCTCAAATAATTACAAATAACTCGGATACCACTTGTTAGAAAATTTAAACTCGTGGAAGTACATGAGGATTAGAAAATTACTTGTGATAATAAACAAAATACAATAAAATAGAGAAAATACATAAAATATACAAATTTAATGTGGTTTGGGGTAAGGCTACATTCACGAGTGAATGAGAAATAAATTTACTACATAATACCAAAAGTACTAGAAAAAAATTTGAAGTTGAACACTCAACCTTGAGTCCCAATTACACCTACTTGGCATACAAAGACAATCATGGTACCTCATCGGCACACTAATATAAATAATTGTAGCTTTATTTATATAGGAGTATATAATCCTTATTTGTTATGGATTCCCATCCACTATGGATTCCCTCTCAACATAAAAAGTTAAAGTTTAATTCCTAAATAAGAGTCGAATTCCTCATTCAACAAGAATTTTTTTTAACTTGACCACTAAGAATATGACAAATACATTGGCCTTAAAATAATGGTGTTATGGGCTAAATTATAACTGACACATTGATAATAAAATTATATCCTTTTGATATGAGCTCATAATTGAAATTTAATTACTTTTAAAGTAAGTCATTTGTATTTTAATTGAGAAAAATATTAATAAAAAATAAAAATTATATATATGTTCCATATTATAAGAAATAAAATAAAAATATACCAAAATTTGAAGAATAAATGCACCAGCCTAAATTGAATGTCCTAAAGAATTATGTTACAAAGAGTACAATGAGAATTAAGGCTTAACATGAGACAAAGAAAATTGTTAAAACATATCAAAGTCTTAAACTAAATAATTTTAGTCCCAAATAAACCAAACCAAATATCTAACAACTATGGCATTGTGTGGGCATTACAATCCACTTGAGAGATTCAATAGCTTACTTCAAAGATTAGTACTAGAGATAAAAATCATCACTTGGGTAATAATTAGAAAAACACTTATGTTGTGGCAATTATATTCCATAGAGTCCTAGTAAACACACCTTAAAAATTGTCCACAAATTAGGTACGGCTTTGGGGCCTATCCAAATTTTTGGTTTGCCTCAATTTTTATTTTAATTTTATGGATCTTTATTTATTAATCATTTTCATATTACATGCATTTATAATATATTGCATTCAAATAAGAATTAAAACAATGTACATAAATATTCATGCAAAAAATGAGGTGAAGAAGAAATTATTACAATCCAAAATAAATTTATAGAAAGAAAGGAGAGGATAGAAGATTAAATGTAACGATCCAAACCCAAGGACACATGACTGGAATTAGAGAATGGGAAAGGTAATGCCTCCAAAACTCATAATAAGCCTAATTGACAATAAAATTATAAGAATAAACAATACAAAACTTCCAAAGAAAAATTCGATAGAGTTTCTTATATAATTGGACTATCTCACACCTAAAATAGTAATAGAAAACCATAATGTACAATTTAATGCAAATAAACATCAAACTTAGATGCCACCAATTCACCTAAGTATCAAGCTCCATATTTTCAAAGTACAACAGTAGTACTACTGTGGTATCTAGAGTGTTAAATTAACTAATATTCAAACTATACATAATGAAGTTAGGGAGGAAGAGAACTAGTGCATAGGAAAATGTATACCGGTCTAACTATAGAGATCTTAAAAAGATAAAATTAAGGAAAGTTATACCTCAATAAGTAAATTAACATTTAGAAATGTATGCTATTTTTAAAAATTAGTATTATAACAATATCATTTATTAGCAAATAAACCATAGTTTTGCAAAATGTTTAAATAGATAATTCCAATACAAAATATCAATAAATTAAAATATTCAAAGTAGAGGACTGTGGTAAAATTCTAAACCTCAAGTCTAATAGTCTTTCAGCTCTCTTACGTCTAAGTAACTGTCGTCCTGAGAGAACATGCTCAATCGAGCTCAGCTGCAGTCGTCACTTAATCTAATACTGACACCTTAAGAGAACAAGTTTAATCAAGTTTCAAAAACTCAGTTCCCACCCTAAGAAAATAAGCCTAACAGAGGCCTAATCAAAAAATCATGCCCCAAGAGAACAAGTTCAATTGAGGCCAAATCACAAATCCTACATCACATCACACATACATACCTAACTCAAAATCAAAATCAGTGCGCATATGGTCCTGGTAACACCCACCAAATAACCCGTTCTACTAAAACTCTTCGACCTAATATAATTAAAATAATTTAATGACATAAGTAAAATGTGTCAATAAAATTTAACATTGATAATAAAAATAAAAAACCAAATAAATAATGATACCCAAAACCAATCTCCATGATATGTTAAAGGTCAAAACCATAAATAATGATAATGATGGTGATAATAATAATAATAATTATTATTATATAATAATAATAATATGTTGAAACATTAATAATAATAATGTATTACTAATAGAGCAAGTAGAATGACATAAATATTACTTTATTATAAATAAATAATTGAAAATAAAATTTATGACGCATGAAATAATTTTGATGGGCTAACTTGCAAGTGGATCGTGTTGGCCAGCACGATCTTGCCTGCTAAGGAGCTATATTTCCTGAACTGGATGACTTTATGGTTGATGTTTCACAAGTACACGAATCGCTCGAGTAATAAAATGATAAATAGAGTATCATTCCAATGAGGATTAGTTGTTAAGTACTATTTTAATTAGTTAATTATTTGTCTAAACAAATCAAATAAAGTTTGGAATTGAATATAAACCCTAGTTAAATTTTAACCTAAAATAAAACTAAGTAATAAACGAAAATTAAACATTGTAAATTCATAATAGCAATTAACCAATGTATGAATGCATGTACTAAAACTTCACCTTTCATTCATTTCATATATTAACTCATTAACATATCACTTTAACCTAAGTTCAAATCATACATATGATGCTCATCAACTAATATACTTATAAATCTCTCTTGAGTAATTATAAGTTATTTAACCAACTTAATTATTAGTTATGTCTTATGGACTCTCGTCTTTCTAGGGATAATCTAACAAACCATTAATTAAACCTAGTCTCAATGATGAATCATACAATATTGATAATTAAAAGGTCTCTAAACTTAATTAATATCAATAGATCTTAATCTAGGTCCTTAGCATTAATCACCTCTCAGTCTAATAACACTTATGTGAATATTCAACCCAAACAACACAGCCCAAAGTATGCATCACCTCTCAGTCTCAATATACTTTAACTCTAAACCATAGTTGAACATAATTAAGCACAAGAATATAATTCATATGTAAGAAATCGATTTAAATTAAAGCAAAAAGTAAGAGTTAATACATCCCTAAACTACTTAAATCTATCCTTGCACATAATTAAAATCTAACCTAAGAATGAGATGATTACAAAAATAAAACTCACGAACATTCTTACAAACAATTTAAAGAAATAAGAAGAAGAATAAGAGAGAAAAAAAACCCCTAATTTCTGCCCCTTTAACTCCTTGAATATTAAATGCTCATGAACTACACCTTGCACGATAATGAATGTCTTAATTTTTTTTATTTTAGAGTACAAACTTTGAAAAACTAAAGATGAATATATTATATATGTTAATTCCATATCCTACCCTTTATATAGGTATAAATTCATCCAAACATGAATTGGAAGTGGATTTACTATTCCCAAGTTGAATCCTAGTTGAATTAGGATTACTGCATTTTGCTATCCACATATGCTGCTTTGTGTGAGAATATAGTCCATAATGATAAACGAATTAGCTATTAATCCCCTTTTCAAAGTTGTAGCCCATTGAGTTTCTTTCCATAGCATCATGAATCACTTAAATCTAAGTTGTGTAGAGAAAGGTATGGTTGAAATACTAAAGGTCGTGACACAAACTCTTATGGCAATGACACTGCTTTTTAACCAAATTTTTCAACTCAGGCACCTCCTCACCCGTGGCACTTACCCTTATGGCTGTGACACCCTTCCCAACACTTTTTCTTATAAAATTAGGCCGTAGTTGGCCTCTAATTACACCTTACTAAATCCTAAGTCTTCAAACCCTTAGAAAACATAGAAAAACAATTTAAATGTATCAAACACTTACATAAATCAATAATTAATCATGAAAACCAAAACTTAAACTAATCCTAATCCTAAATGGATTATGCACACTTAACCCTAATTTTATATGAAATGCAAATTAATTATCTAAAATCCTATACTAACATATTTTAACTAAATAATCACACTATAATAAGTAAAACTAACTAAATATTAACCCAAAATAAGCACAACATATGAACTTATCACTCTATAACATGAAATAATGGTTAAATAAACTATTGAATAATTCTTATAAATCCTAGAAAATTACCAAAATCAACAAATTATCAAAATTAACTTGTGAACACTAATGAGGACTTATCTGAGTTCTAAACATGCATTTTAAGGCTATTATAATAATTTCGATGAGTTAGATTAATATAAACAAAATAAAATAATTTCCACTGAAACCATTATAGAATTTTTATTACACAAACAATAAAGAATTAGATTTCATTCTTGTTACAAAAATTATTCAACACAATTTATAATGTTTATTAAAATTTCAGTTAAGTTACTATTCATATAATCGGTGACGGTGGCCCACCAGTGATATGTAGAATACAAATATATCTTCAAATTATAGAACACAAATATATCTTCTAATGTGGAAAATAGTTGCCAAAAGTTACGAATCGGCCATATTTCTAAAAAAACTAGTGAGACTCTAATCAAAAGTCAAACAGTGACAATTGAAGGTAGGGTTGGTCAAAAATGAAAGCTGGATTCAAGTTCAATCTTGTGGTGGTGGCGGTAATAACTGATGATTGCCAATTTTGGAAATCCGATAGTGACAAGTTTTTTCCAAAGTTTCCTTTAAAAACCTAGAAATTTTTTACCTTTTTAAATCCGTATAAAGGTAGGAAAATGAGGAGGAGATGGAGAAGATCCTTTGATTAAAATTTGGTGGCATATGGTGGAAATTTGAGTGGTGGTCAGAGGCTAGAGAAGGTGATAGGTCTATAGTGACAAATTGAGAGAATGTAGGGATCAAAATAAAATTTTAGTTGTTGATAATTATATATACAAAAGTGCATGGAAAAATTCATCTCTAGTACTAGCATTTTCTACCAAATTTCCAGTCTAGTCCGTGCACTTTTGAAATTTCCAAAAATTTCTAGCAGTTAAATGAATTAATTATCCAATATATCCATATAAATATATCTAAAAAATATGGATTATTACATTCTTCCCCCTTAAGAAAATTCATCTTTGAATTTTGAAATCTCACCTCATTGCTTAAATAGATAAAGATACCGACTATGAATATTCGACTCCATCTTTTGTTGCAGTCTTTTACTATGTGGTTACTTCACAAAACCTTTACCATTGAAATTTCTTTAGTGTGAAGATGGTGAACTTGATGATCCACAATGACCACTGGATAGTCCTCATTTATTATATCTTCGCTGAGCTCCACAATTTGAGGCTGAAGAATGTGAGAAGAATCAAAAATATATTTTCCTAATATGGAGACATTAAATACTGGATGAATTCGCTATAACTCAGGTGGTAACATAAATCTATAAGCCACCATGCTAACTTTAGAGTGAATCTTGAAGGGTCTAATATACCTTCGGGTAGCTTGCTCTTCTTATCAAATCTCATTACTCCTTTCATCGGTGACACTTTCAAAAATACCATATCTCTAAAATAAAATGATACATCCTTTCCCTTAAAATCTGTGCAAGTCTTCTGACGGTTGAAAGTTATTCTTAACCTCTGTTGAATGATAGGATTCTTTCTAAAGTGATTTATACGAACTCCAATCCAAATATATAACTCTCACTAACTTCTCAATATAAAGGCAATCTACACTTTTTACACTTCATATGAAGTCATTTCAATGCTAGCATGGTAACTATTGTCGTAAGCAAACTTGATCAATGATAAGTGTAGGTCCTACTGTCCTCCAAAATCTATAACACACATTCCAATATTTTAATTGTTCTTTCTGACTATACATCTGTTTGAGGATGAAATTAAGCTTCTATAATACTATTTTTGGATGCTATTTTAAAATATTAATATTATAAACCATTATTTTGTGAAATGTTTAAATAGTTAATTCCAATATAAAATACAAATAATTTAAAATATTCAAGGTGGAAGACCAAGGAAAAACCCTATACCTCAAGTCTCCTTTCAGCTCTTTTATGTCCAAGTAACTGCCGTCTCGAGAGAATATGCCCAATCGAGCTCAACCACAGTTGATCACTTAATCCACTACTGATGCCCAAAAGAACAAGCTCAACTGAGGTCCAAATAGCAATTCCCACCCCCAAGAGAACAAGCATGACCAAGGCCTAATCACAAATCCAACATCACATCATGTATAAATACCTAACTCAAAATCAAAATTAGTGCACATATGGTCCTAGTGACACCCACCAGGTAGCCCAATTTACCAAAATCCTTCGACCCAGTATAATTAAAATAATTCAATAATATAAGAGATAAAATGTGCCAATAGAATTAAACATTAATAATAAAAATAAAAAAACAAATAAATAATGATATCCAAGACCAATCTCCATGATAATGTTAAATGTTAAAACCATGAATGATAATAATAATAATAATGACAATAAAATACTAAAACATTAATAATAATAATAATGTATTACTAACAGAGTAAGTAGAATGGCATAATTATTAATTTATTATAAATAAATGCTTCAAAATAAAATTTATGATGCATGAAAAAAATAAACACTTCCAAATGTTTACTCATAGATGGAGCATGTCGGCCAACGTGATCCTGCTTATTGAGGAGTTGCATTTCCTACTCTAGACATCTGTATAATATGAAATAATGGTTAAATAAACTATTAAATAACTCCTATTAATTCTAGAAAATTACCAAAATCAATGAATTAACAAAATTGACTTGCAAACACTAACGAGGACTTATTTGAATTGTATACATTTCAAGGTTATTATAATAATTTCAATGAGCTAGATTAATTTAAATGGAAAAAATAATTTCTGTCCAAACCATTCTAGAAATTTTATTGGACAAACAATAAAAAAAATTGGACTTAGCATTAGTTATGAAAATTACTCAGGATAATTTATACTATTCATTAAAATTAATTTGAAAACATTTCAACTGAGTCATTATTCACATCGCCGGTGATGGGTAGGGCCCTCCAGCCTTCTTCATTAGAGATATTATCCAAATAAACTAACCTCACCAATATACTCATAATGACACGTAGAATCTAAATATATCTACAAATGTGAAAAATAGTTTTCGGAATTTGAGGATCAGCTAGATTTTTATAGGAACTGGTGAGGCCTTGAACCTATTCCAAATGGCAACAATTGAAGGTAGAGTTGGTCAAAAATGGAAACTGGGGTTGACCTCGGTCTTGTGGTGTGGCGGTAGCAGTTGGTGGCCGCCAGTTTGGGAGATTTGATAGTGACAAGTTTCTTTCAAAGTTTCCTTTAAAATCCTAGAAAACTTCAACCTTTTTAAGTATGTTCAAAGGTAAGAAGTGAAGAGGAGATAGATAAAATGCTTTAAATAAAATTTGGTGGCAAATGGTGGTAGTTTGAATGGTGGTTGGAGGTGGAGAAAGTAATAGGTCTACAGTGATAGTTAAAAGAGTGTAGAGTTCAAAATGAAATTCTTGTTGCTGGCAATTATATATACAAAGGCACTTGGCAAAATTCATCTTTGATAACTACATTTTCTGCCAAATTTTCATTCTAGTATATATATATCATATGAAGTCCATGCAAAGAAAGGAGGGAAAAAAATTACAATTCAATACAGTTTATAATTGTAAAATACATAAATAAATAAATAGGTATATTTGGCAAGCCTATTCGTATATGAGGATTAGACTCACTAACATCCATTAATTTAACCAATTATATATACTTGGATTGTCCCCCATATGACCTTCAAATCTACCTTGTGATACGACTATCTCTATAAAGAAAATTGTATTGTCAAAATTGGTTTAGACTGGTAGATCACTTTAAAATGCCAAAAAAATAGTTATTGATTTGTTTTGTGAATCAATTTTTAAAAAAATTATTTATAAGTTTTAATAAACTATCTCTAAGGGCCCATTTGTTTGGGCCAAAATGGGGTCAGGATTAGGAATGGAAATGACACATTCCCATCACATTCCCATCGTTAGTGTTTGTTTTAAAATAAAGGCCACTTGAAATATAAATCCATTCCTCCAGGATTAGGAATGGCCCATTTTCCTCCAAACCGAATGTAATTAGATTTCATTCCATCGTTTTAAAACAATGCTCTATGTCTTTATAATATTTTATAATAGATATTTATAATATTAATTTTAATATATAAAAAGTTAATTACAATGTTATTTTTCATATAAAAATTTATTATAAAAATATTTTAATTGATAAATGACATTGATTCCCATTCTCATTCCTTAATAAACCAAATACTTTTTTTTTCAAATTTTCATTTCCTTTCCTATTCTCTCCTATTCCTTCTATTCCGATTATGATTCCGATTCCGATTTTTAAGTATGAACTAAACACCCCCTAGGTTTATACCTAATCAAAATTACGTGAAAAGAAAAATTAAAAATTAGAAACTAATAATAGAAAGACATAATGAAGAAAAGAGAAAAAAATTAAAGAATAAAAAAACAAAGCTAAAAGTTTTTTTTTCTATACATGTGTCACCTTCTTTAGCTAACAATGATGTTTAAATAGGGATTTTAAAAAATCCTAAAACTAACTTAACTTAATAGGAAAAGATTTCTATAAGAAGAATAAAATAAATTAAAGTAATAAACAAAAAAGAAAAAAATAAAGTCATATGTCATGTGTGAAAGTGCATATAGAGAAGATAGGATAGAAATTACATCTTTAATCCCTTAAAATTTTTAAATTTCTTCTTTATTTTTATATAAAATGGTAAATTGCAATTAAGTTCTTAAAGAAAGAAAAATGACAATGTTTTAAAAAAAATTTTAAAATGTTCCATATTCTTGTGTTATTTCCTTTCTTAATAATATTTTCATGAGATTACTAAAATGGTAATCATCATCAGGTTTATACCATCTCTTTTATATCTCATCCAAAATTTAGGTGCTAACAGTGGCCTCATGGTTTGTCATAAATCAAATAAAAGCAATCCAATGAAATTTATAATAAAACATAAAATTGGAGGATATTGACAAATATAGATTTTCTTATTTGTAATTGATGGGTCTGATGAGCAAGCTTTGATAACTGTGATTATTTTGTTGATGACTAACAAGTTTGATGGGCAATGAGCAATTGGAATTCTGCTAGTAACTAATAACTCTAATGGGCAATAAATTCACTATCAACTTTGATTTTTGAAGAGGTTTTGAATGAGATAAATATTTCTTTTGTTCAACTTGGAGTTAATATTGTAAGAGAAATTTAGTTGTATTTTAGGAATACACTGTTACAGTTAAGGCATGCTTTTTAAGATGTTAATATCCAACTGTCATCCTTGAAGTCAACAATTAAAGAGGTTGAACATGTTTTAATCCATTTGTCTTGAGGTTATTACTCAAGAGTTTTAAAATAAAAAAAAAAAGTTAGTTGAATGCATAGTCTTTCTTGAGGTATATTTGCTCAAAAGGTCATAATTGCCATTAGCTTTGGTGTTGCTAAACTAGGAGGTAGAATAGCCTTAACCATCTAGTTTGGGGGCATTCCTAAAAAATTTTATTAGAAGTTTGTGATTGGTCCAAATTATGTTTGAGAAGATGATGTCTGAAGTATCTATGCTTGACTTTTTTATACTTAACATAAATTAGTAATGTTGGGATTCAGGTCAGTCACACAGCGGAAAAACAAAACTTAAAACACCCAAAACCCTCACAGGATCCAATTAGATCGATTAAATCAATTAAAACCGAGTCTACAATCTTACCAAGACGAGTTCAAAGGTAAGATTATATGAAGGAAAATAGGAGGTCCACTCCAGGGACACCCTACCTCGAGCTTTTTATTTTCTTCTATCGGAATATAGATATAACTAAAGAGTAACATCCTCTACCGGTATCCACACAAATAGTACAATCAAAAGCGATATGGTATGCTAGCACCTTCCTCTCTATTTTTCTCTCTGTGTATTTTTCTTAAAGAACGTATTATGTTGTGAATAATGATGTGCAGGCACTACTTAACCCTATATGTGATATATATATATATATATATATATATATATATATATATATATATATATCCACATCAATTAGGGTTTTAGTAGTCTTTCTATAATACCAAAACTCCTTTTGGTTTATCCCTATCTATAAAAGATTTAATTTCAATTTATAATTTAATTATGATAACATTTGCCATAAATAAATTATAAATATATACACATAATAGAGAAAAATATCTTATTGGGCTAATAAGCCCAATATCCATTTTGGGCATGTTCTAAGTGTGTGACCCTATAGGTTCGCACAACATTGGCAATGGGCCTTCAATCTCATTAGTAGCCCATAAGTCATAAGTGGCCTCTAGCAAGACATTATGACTACCCAAGTCATGTGAAGGTCAGTAATCCGACATAACCTATTTAACAATAATATTACAGTCCTTTTGTCACATGATATCTTTGATTGAACATAAGGCATAGTTTATGTCATCCTTAATAATTCAATCATATTATTTTTCGATCTCAATTAGACTAAAAATTTATAACTCCTTATCAACTAATTTTAAGCACGGCCATGCATTTATATTTAGTCTAATTTATTAAGGGGCCCATAGATATCCTTTTCATGATTAGTGAGGGACAAATTCCTTTTTTATCACTCATACTCCTCACATGATTTATTTTATATCCAACCACAATCTGTTATATCATCCTGTTAAAGATAATATTAGAATGTGTCAAAATATAAAACTCATCATGCAGGACTCTATGATGATCTCAGGTTAGAGGACTACAATAACATCATTGTGATGAGAATAACTTATGATAATTATCCATATAGTATTCTCATAGTGGGTTAATATAGTATATCCTATGTACCTATGATTTGACTTTGTATCTCTTATACATGATCAATAAAATATGATCATCAGTCAATCTCATACTAGTCTTCATTTATTATTTTCCCACAATAATGACAGACTATGGATGATTTAGAATATAGCTCATTTTTTATCTAAGAGTTTTACTATCAAGTCACACACTTGATGATCTAAGACAAAGTTAAACATTCATGCAATTTAATAGAATCAATATGATAAAATGCCTCTTTATTATAATGATATAAAAATTGACAAAGTCACAATATGGCCATAATACAAATGGCCTAAGGCACATCACTAATAAGTAACATACACATATATGTCAAAAATATGAGCAGCCTATAAAATTGATCATGTGAATTGCAATTGTAACACCCCATCTCATATAGCCTGAGATGGACAATTAGTATCTCATTTTGTCTCACGTAGTACATAATGGACACTAAAAACTCCTTTCCAAACTACTTAAGGTAACATCGTTAAAGAAAATAAATATAGTTGATGTAGATATAAAAATTTTACTAATATTTGAAAAATACTAATAAAAGTAATATTAACAATAATTTAGTATTGTGACAATATACCAAACATATTTACATATCATTTCATATTTGGATTACACAAAATAGGCTACCAATATGAGAGCAACTTCAGATGAGATTGTTGGCCAACCTTAAATAAAATATCTACCAAACTCTCTCTCCTAATACCCAAGGGTCCACTATCAAGCCCTTTTATTTGAAAGGTTTAGAAAATAGAGAAAGATGAGTACAAAAATACTCAAGGAATTGATGGTACAAGCAAAATATTTAATTAAACTAACCACAATAGACTTCTCAAAAAGTAGGATAAACTAGAACATTTGAAATCAGATTATAATTCACTTTAGAATACCAAGCTAATTTTTACTTCAAATATATATAAAGTTTAATTGAGTAAAACACACTCTGTAAATGTAACACCCTTATTTTCAGATGCATTGTTTATGTATGTATTTTTATGACATGTGGAATAGAGTCTTGAGTTGAATTTGAGTTTGGCATGTGCATATTAGTAGAGAGGGGTGTACTTGTAAGTTAAGTTTGGACCTATTTATCAAATTAGGAAGTTATGGAGTTATGGGTAATTATCCTAAGTCATTAAGGGTGTGTAGAGATTGGTGGAGATATTTGTATATATATAATATTATATTAAGAGATACTTGTTGATTATTATTATTATTATTATTATTATTATTATTATTATTATTATTATTATTATTATTATTATTATTATTAT
>CATIWO010184251.1:0-16071 GCA_949673435.1 Macaranga tanarius
GGACCCAATCTCTGAGGACGGCTGCTGGGTATCTTCCGTGGAATCCAGTTGCTGTAAAAGTGTCCCGGGTTTCATCCGGGTGGCGACTCCCAACTCCGACTAAAGCCTGTAAAAAGGCCCAAAGTTGTATTCCTAGTGGGCCCTGAGCCCGCACAGTGCCGTAGTCGCCGGACACTTGGGCGCGCGCTGAACCCCGCCGCCTACAAGTAATAATCTATATTTTTAGTGAAACAACAAATTTTGAAAGATTTTATTTTTGAGTTAGCAAATTAATTCTTAATTTATTTAATTATTAAAATCAATTTACATTGCCAATTCAGAAAAAAGAAGTGCAAATTTAACGTCAATTTGACGGCATACTAAAATTAAAAGAGAAATTACCGTTTCTTACTAAATTTGAAAAAACTAAAAACAATACCATATTGAAAAACAAGTGTAAAGTTTAGAATTTTTCAGTAGGCATAATACATACGCGGCCATCTGAATTTAGCAGTTTTTACTATTTTGATATCTCTAATTACACTTTTACCATTTAAACACCTTAATTTGCCTAAATCATAACTTATAAATAGGGGTGTAAATGAGCCGAGTCGAGCCGAGCTTTGGCTAGCTCAGACTTGGTTCATTTATAAACGAGCCGAGCTCATTAGGCCTATAAGTGTTCGCGAGTTGTTCACGAGCCTAAACAAGTTAAAAAAATTTCTGAAAATACAATGTATAAATTTAAATTATTCATTAAAATAATTTAAAAAAAATTATTTACTAAATAATTTATTATAAAATTATAATTTTTTGTAATGATATATTTTAAAAATATTTAAATGAATAAAAATTTATATATTGTATATCTAAAATTAAATTATTAATACATTAAAATTACGAGCCGGCTCGCGAGCTCTTATTTGAGCTTGTTCACGAGCCGAGTTTTGCATAGTTTGAGCTTGACTCATTTATTAAACGAGCTTCAATATACGAGCTCAAACGAGCTTTTAACGAGTCAAACACCGAGCCGCTCGTGAGCGGCTCGACTCAGTTATACCCCTACTTATAAACCATTTTGTACACTATTGACAAGACACATGGGATGATATATCAGTATTTGTAATGGTAAAATGGTAAATTCATGCAAGTATAGAGAATAAAGTACAAATTCATGCAAATACAAGTGTTATATAATAGGTCATAGATAAATTGAGATATTAATTTGATAAAATTGAAAGTATATAGAGTAAAGTAACAAATTCACGTAATTACAGGTGCTCGCAGATGTATTATGTCTTTCTTAGTAATTAAGCCATTTGACATTGGTTTATGTGAAAATTATCATTTTATTACATTACATTTCATTATATTGAGGGAAACATAAGTGTTATTTTTTAAAATAATATCGACTCAAATATTTGGCATTAGATCTCATTATAGTATTTATATTATACAATATCACTTTGTAAATCAATATAAATAACTATCAACATTTAAATAAATGAAAAATGTAATGTCCACGTCCACATGAACTTCAATTCGTCAAAGACAAAATGCTATTACTTCATTCATCTATTTCTTTTGCACATAGAAATGGAAGGCATTCCAAAATAATTTACAATTTCCTTCAAGCCCAAAAAACAGATTTCAAAAAATTTTGAGTTAATGTATTAGGTTTAAATAAGTGTCCAATCATTATCGTCATGACATGGTATTTTGTCACCTGCCGATACGCTCTCAGGCTTAGGAGGCTTCTTTGAAAACAAGGATGATTTACTATCAAAGAAGGCAGAGAATGGCTGGCCAGGTGAAATGTCTGAGCTAATATCATCTCTTGGTGATGCTTTTCTCAGGTTTTTATCTTTGTTGCCAAAGTTAAGGCCGAGCCTCTTAAACAGTCGTCTGGGTTCCCCAGCGATGTTGGCGGTGGTTTCTTCCGTGTGCTTTACTGCCATTATGGCTTCTTCTGGATTTAGAAGTATTCTCTCCACTGTTTCATACACCTAAACCAAAAGATAATGCATTGAAGTAAGCTATACTTTTTAAAAAATCATCATACATGAATTAGACGTTGGACTATTAAAAAGAAAACAAGTCAATGCTGAAGCAAACAGTTGTTGATTATTTTATCTCTATGATCAGTTTTGAATAAATTTGGCAATGCTAACACAAGGAAGAAAGAACAGAAAAATTGTATGCTTTTGTTGTGCAGTACAAGCATATGCAAATATAGGTTCTTGCAATTTATCTAATCACCTCTAAGTGATAACCTACCTGGCAGATATCATCCACTTTCTCGCTCCAGCTGGTTCCTTGACAAATGAAAACAATGTAGTCTTTGCACTCATTAAATAACTTTAACACGTCGTTGTCATTGTTGCTGGAGAGTTTAGCCTCGGCCATTACAAACCCTAAACCAAGCTGAATAGCAAAAAATCAGGCATTATCAGCACCCTAAAAAGATGATGGATGCTGACTGATTGAGCATTTCCTACTAGATGTGTTAGCATAACAATTATGGTCAAACCATGTAAAAGAAAGATGAATAGACTTGATTTGAATATCTGTCTTTCGGTTCTTCAAAAGACAAATTGTTCCCCATTATGAATGGCATAGAATTTCATCATGTGCATATATAAAATTGCAGGCCAATGAAAAACCCAAAGTAGCATAACTTTGGAACTAATTGAAGAAGGATGAAGTTTGACTGCACTAACTTCTTATGATGTTTTAATATTAATTTAAGACACATGACTTTTAAAGATGAATTATTCCTATATTTCAATGAGCCATAATGGATATGAAGACACATATGACATACTGACATGTACAATGCCGCCTGTATAGTATAATTCATTAGACAACTTACCAATGAAATAAACAATTGTTCAAACAGCTCAGAAGGAGGAAGGTCCTCTAAGTCGCTTAGAATACCTTCTCTGCAAAATCAAAACACCATACTTCTCTTGTAATTCATACAATATTATTATTATGCTCACTAACTATAACTTGGAAAAGAAAAATGCATATGAAGATATATAACATACATATTAGACTTACACTGCCAAATCCTCATCGTATAGGGGAGCCTGTTTAACTGCTGGTACTGCTTTGGATGTTTCCCACAGTTCACGCCATAAGTTACCTACCATCAATGCAAAATCACTTATCAGCACAAAGCGATAACACCACTCCCATTAAGTTGAAGGCACATCTGACTTCAAGATACTTTAAGTGCTTAAATATTTCTAGAAATAAATTATATCAAGATAACATGAGCATTTAAATCCAAAGTAAATCAAAATAGATTGTGATTCAACAGATAAATATATTCTGCCTTGTACATGCACTCACATCAGTAAAATCTACAATGTGCAAGAAACACAGTAAAAACAGTCACTGGCGTATATCTTTTTCAGCAATTTGTGCCACAAAAACTAACAATAAAAATAAAAACAAAAATAAAAATAAAAATAAAAATAAAAATAAGAAGGTAAAAAATGTCAATCAATGCACAATAATCTGTCATAGCAAACCTATTATAAGTAGAATAATGATGAATGGATGATTAAACTGATATTTCAGCAATTTACTAAGTAAAAAAAAAATAGGGCAAAGGCTAGACCTTCCTTTTGCATTCGACTGCTTAGTTGACCTTTTGTAGAAGATGAATCACCTCCATCAAAAAACTCATTTACCTCACCACTTTCTGTCCAGTCAGGTGGAGAATGCCACCTTACAAAGTCTTCTAAGATACAACCAGGATTTGCAGCCTGACGCATATATAAGTAAATACAGAATCCAGTTACATATGTATGCGTCGAGATTATGATCAATAAGACAGACAAACTGCCCAGATCAGAAAAATGTACCTTGAAGGCCTGCATGTCAGAGAGGAGTTGAGAACATCCAGCACCAACACTGATGATAAAATAACAATTCCAGAAGCAACAACAATGAGATTATTGTGGTACATAGAAAAAGATGCTTCTTCATAAACTGCTTAATCTATAACCGATAGCATACATAATACTGTAACATAAACCCAAAATAGCCAGTGAAGTTAATTGGTAGAATTTAATAATCCTGTTCATGGTTCCTGAAGAATATGAATGGATCACAAGTGCAAAAAGTTTGAAACAAGAACATTATCAAAATGCACAAAAGAAAACTTTAAAGAAAATATGAAGTAGTCGACTGATTGAATCTAAAAATAATTGACAGTGACAAGTAGAAAATACTCAATAAACTAACCTCCCAGTTCGAAGCACAAACTCCTCATTTTCTTTGATAAGATCTTCTGTAAGCAAAGGCCCTTCCTAAATGCATAGATGCATATAGATCAGGATAATGAAAGTTTAAATGCATAAATATATTCTACTATAATTCACTAATATACCTGTGTAATTGGAGAGTATATGGGTTCACCAGTTTCCAACATGGTTAAATTGTCAGCTGGGTGATCAGCACCCAATCGAAGGACAAGTTCCCCATTGCATAATCTAGCATACAAGATACCACTTGAACTGACATTCTCTTTAACAATAACTGGATCCTCAGCAACTGAACTGGCTTCCCTCATTACTGATTCTAGTGATTCAGTGGCAAGATAGTGACGCCGTTTCCTTGAGACACAGCAATTGATAACTTGAAATTGCTGGTATAGTAGACAGGAATTTAGATCTGGAAGATCATCCAGTGGGATGCCGGGTATATGTAGCTCTTCAGACCAAAGCCTTCTCAACTGCATATATTACGGATTGAAGCATACTTGTCAGGCAAAGATGAGAATAAAGTATCATAAATGCTTGAAATTCAAAGAATAAAGGGGGATGAGATCAGAAGGTTTTATAGTTCTGATCAATCATTTTCATAAAATAAGTAATCGAGAAGATGAAGAAAAAGGAAATCCAAGACAAAGAAGGTCACTCTAATGCAGTTACTAGTAAAATGCTCATGACTCATGAGAGCTGCCCATGATGCGGTGCCAAATGTTATTTTAGGAAGAAAATTTTACTAATTGCAGTTTGTTGTCAGACAAATGTCTATGAAAAGAACTTCCATCTTCATCCAGAGAAGCATGCTTTTTATTGACATAAACCATGCATTCAAAATTTAGCATTAGCAGCACAACATTCCTAAGCAATGTCTTCCTTTGGCATTTTATTAATCATTTTAGTTCAGATGCGGAAATTCTGAGGAAGCTACTTACTTCAGCAACAATTTTGCACCACAACAGTGCCATTTTCCGCAGGGTTTTAAAGCTTCCGATTACTTCAGATAACTTAACAAGCAAACTTTCAGGAGGAGAACCATGAATATCTTTAAGCAAAGAAGATGCTTCCACACCATAGTTGATGTTCCTTCTGAGAAACTTTCCCTCTGCGAATATCTTGCAAATATTACAACGGAAGTGAAAGATCATCACAAGATAGTGCAAAACAACCAAGATGAGCAGTTGTTCTACAAAGAAAGAGTCTCTAAATATCACCTAATCATTAATCTACCTGCATCAAATAGTGAATGTATCAAGGACAAAACTTTGTCATCATCACCACCAAACTCAGATGCAAGCTTATCCTCCTTGTCACGAAGCATTAATGACTTCATTGCAGCAAGACTCAAGCTTGCCCTCTCCAGAATAGGGGAGGAGTTTCCAGATGATGCCAAAAGATCTTTCATTGACTTGTGCTTCTTCCCCCCACTAGAACAAAAATCAAAAAAAAAAAAAGAGCAAAAGCGATTAAGAACACCACATACAAACTGGTGGAGAACTAAATGCTTTAGGTTAAAAAGAAATTTAAATAAAAGGGTAAAAGTTCAAATGTCAAAAATAAAGCTTACTCAATGGCCATAGCAAGTTGCTTCATGACAGATGTAGATGGAATGCTATCTGGGTTAGTGGCATATAATCCTTCAGCTATGAAGGACACTTGTGAACCCTATAAAAATACCAGCTCAGCATAAGCAGCAAGGAATCCCACCATTTATTTATGCCAACAATGAGATTAAAGAAAAAACAATAACATAACAAATAATTCATCCACCCATTGCAACCCATTCTAGTTCATCTACCACTACCACAGATAAAAGACCATTGCAATTGACACATAAGAACGAAAACAATTAAATATATACAAAATTCATTACCTTTGCCTCAGCATCATTTTTCATGTTCAATATGTACAAATTTTCATCATAAAATGGAGCAGCCATTGTTGAATTCTCAACTTTCTCAGTCTGATTTTCAGCTCCTCCTCTTTTTCCTATTCTTATGTTTTTAAATCTATCTTGCCACTCGTGCTTTGCCACTATATTCGAAGGCCTCCACTTCAAATGCCTTCCTTCATGGTTGCTCTGCATTAACCCAATATCACACTTCTTTATTCAAAACGCCCAACAAGCAGATATAGAAAAGCAAGCAACAGAAAACTCAACTATCCTTACTAAAACATTCATTTCTAAAAAATGACAGAATCTAAAAATGCAAGAATTCAATTAAATCCGATTATACTTAGTCAATTCCCATGTTTCAAAAATTTACAGTTGCTGGAATTCAAATAATTTCAATTTATTTCCAATATATATATGTCTTCTTCTAACCAGAAAAAAAATATACATATAATTCAACCTGCATTACCTATCAAAATTCAAATAAAAATAAACCACACAGTAATTACCTTTGACTCGCCTTCATTCTTCACCGTCTCCTCTTCCAATTGCGTTCTCGATTCCCTATCAAAATCTTTCTCCGATCGAACATAAAATCAACAAAAAAACAATTCAAAATAACTGAAATTAGTAAGGAAAAAAATAGGAAAATTAATATATTTTTATAGAAAAAAAAAGAAAAAATCTAATAACCTGCTCGATCGGATATAAAATCAGATTTAATATCGGTAAAAACTCGCTCCGCTTTAGCAGCAGCTGAATGGAAGGCTGTCCTTGCTTTAGATACAAAAGAATGCTCCTCCATGTCCTCCGTTTTAAGGTAAAAGGTTAAGGTTAGGATTAAAAATATTTTTGAAGGAGATATTATTAGGGATTTAGCGTGATCAAAGACGAAAATGTTGGCATGTTTTTAGGGGGAGGGGAAGAGAAGACAAGACAAGAGAAGGCTACGGCCTACGAGGACGATGAAGAAGAAGAAGAGAGTGATATCACAGCACGATGCAAAACTAAAGAAAAGAGTACTTATTAAGAAAATAAATTAATTTATTGGTTCAATTTTTTTTTAAACAACTTGCAGTTTTTTTTTAAATAAATAATCATATAATAAACTTTTAAAAAATACAGTAATATAATTGTTTATTTTAATCAAAATTGTTTATACTATATAATTAACAATTGTATAGATGCCAAGTTATAAATTTTGTACCAAGCATACGTCTAGGATATATAATTAAAATGCATTCTTTCTCACCAACAACTCTCACGTTAAATAGTTGTCCATAGATTTTTTTCGTTTTTATAATTTTATCCGAATTGAATTAAATTAACTAACATCAAATATAAACTCTAAATTTCAATGATTAATATTAAGAATAGTGCATTCTTTCTTACAAAAATATCACAATTTTTTTAATATGAAAATTAATTATTATAATTAGCGGTGTAGCTAATGGTTAATTTATTTTTTATAAAATAAAAAATATTTATTTCATTAATAATTATTATTGGATGATTTAATGCACTCTCATCCGATGGTTAAAAAAATAAAATGAAAACAAAGTAAATGACAAATAAAATTATATATATATATATATATATATATATATATATATATATATATATATATATTATTTTTAACTTATTTAAAATAATTAAATAAAATATATATTTATAGTATGTACATTTGATAATTGTTACTGAATTTAAAAAATTGATCACGCGATAAAATGTCTCAAACTCTAAAACAAAATGGCACATTTCATAAATATGACTAGAAACATACAGGAATCATTGGAAGAAACTCCAAGTTACTTCAGCAAATATATCTTTTAGTCACAATTTTTTTTTTTCACAAACTTATTTGGAATATATTTTTTTTATGCTTATCCTTTATCCAAATCCTTTTTTTTATTGGTTCATTTTATGTATTCTTAAAAGAGTACTATATTAAGTGAATAAACAACTCTATCATAATCTCATGAATGAGAGATATTAAAAAAAATTTATATTTCTCATACTAGAAGCCTTTAAAATTGCTTTAATGCAGCTTATTTAATAGAAGAAATTTACATCGCATTAAATTCATCTTGTACTTTTTCTTAATTTATTGATGATATTTTGTTGAAATATATCAACTAGTCCTACATATAAATAATTATTGAACATATAATAATACAACATGATTAAAAGTTTGACATTTTTTTGGTGTTATTTTTGCCAGGCACATAAACACCACGCATTCACTAGTTGACAGCTTGTGTTTATCCTGCATGGATGATGTGCCCAGTGCAGACCAATTCCAAACCACCGTCGCAAGGGCAAAAATAAGCCGGCTGAATCTAATTAAACTTTAATTAATTCAAATATAGTTTATTTACTACTATCAAATTATATTCAAGTCAATATTTATTATATTATATGTTATTTATGAGTTAATTATGAATCTAAATCAAGCATATATAAATTTAAGAAATATATATTATAAACTATAAATTATAATTAAATAATATAATTATTTGATACTCGAATAATTTGAAATATTTATGTTTTTATATAACTAAAAACTATTAGTACTTTTTTTTTTTATGGAAAAAATTGAATCTTTCATTGATTGAACATCAAAAGTACATATCGATAAATAAATAATATCAATAACAATACAATTAAGAAATAAAAATAAATAAAATCTTACTTAAACCATGAAATTTCTTGAAACTATTCATTAATCGCGTTGACAGAGCTTTTCTGATGTGCAATTCGGCGATTTTGTACCCTCCACTCTTTGATTAGCCATAAATTGACTCTTTATTCTTTAGGTGAGTCCGATTGCATAAATATTAACAGAAAATTCACAATTTGAAGATAATCATATTTCATAAAGAATAAATAATCAAATCTCATAAAGGGTAATAACTCCATATAGGAAGATTCAAAATAAATAAATAAATAAATAAAAACAGATCAAATATTTATATTTATTGAATGAAAAAAATGAAAAAAAACTAAATAAAATCTAAGGAAATAAGAAGAACCCACCGCCGATCTAAGAAATGATCGGTGGTGGCCAAGAACAAAAGTTTTTGATGAAAACCAAAGAAATAAAAAGGAGACAACTAGGGTTTTTAAACTATTAGTACATTTCAATTTTATAATTTGGTACTTGAATAGTTTGAATTTAGCTAGTTTAACAAGGTTAAATATACAAGTTTAAACAAATTTTTATTGAAGTTAATTCTAAATAACTTAAAAATACTCATTTATGGATATGCCAAATATAAAATTTATATTATTCATAACATTTATTTAACTTATATCATAACAAGTTCAACTCCTTGTTAAAGGATAACTTCTAATAGCTCTGATGGCTTCTTTTTCTACTGTTCCTTCATCTTCTCCATTAGTTACTGGTTTTTGGTGGTTTTTTGGTCATTTTTGGCCAAAAAATTACCAAAAAAAATTTATTTTTAGTGTTAATAAATATCAATAAATCTAACTTGAGTTGCATACTCAAAATAGAGTTTTTCTAAATATAAGGGTACTAGTTATAGATCTTTAATTATGTTAGTGGTTTTGCTTATTTTGTGCAGCTTTAGCTCGCAGATTCGGTCTTTCTATTGAGCCATCCCGATCATCATTTCTCTCACGATGGACGTTCTTTTCCCAGAGCTTTGTGTTTTGTATTGTGGGGGGACATATCACCAATTAGTCTCTCATCAACAGGTTTTCTTAGGTCTGTTATGCTCTTCGAAACAACAACTCAAGCGTAGTTGGGCAAAACTTGCTCGCAAACCCATCCATAGACAACAGAAGGATCAAGTTTTAAATCTAGACTCCCCCAATGATGAGGTATCTCAAAGTCTATAAGTTGCAGTGTTAGAGCAAGCCTCACCAACTGCTAGATAAGCTAAGGAGATCACTCATCCTTTTAGCTTTTGGTAAGCACATCACCTTACCAACTTCATAGAAACACTAAATAAAAAAAACTTGCAGTTTTTTTTTTATATATTGGTTCTATTTTTTTTAAACAACTTGCAGTTTTTTTTAAAATAAATAATCATATAATAAACTTTTAAAAAATATAGTAATATAATTGTTTATACTATATAATTAACAATTGTATAGATGCTAAGTGTGGACACATGGTCTGGCCTGGCCCACGAGGCAAAAGTCCGATAATGAAAAAATGACAAATAAGCCCAATATGTAAAGGAATTGGATTCTGGCTCAATTATGAGAGACCCAAGCACACTCCAAACTCACTAGACCAAACCCACCAAACCAAAACCCATCAAAACCCAAACAACCTACATCCCAATTGAACCAAACCCATCAGAGCCCATTAAATCAAGCCCAAAACCCATAAAAAAAAAAACCTAATAGATAAAAAAAATCTCTATAAAAAGGAAGAGAGGAAACCCTACAAAAAAAAAGGAGAAGTTGGCTAGGAAAAAAAGCTAGAGAGAAATAGAAAGAAAACCCTAAAAAAAAGGCATGAACTACAAACCAAATGGAGGAATTAAACTTTGCATTGTTGGAGGCCTATGTTCATCATCACACTTCTGAGGGCAAATCCATTTTTACAGTAATCTTTTTAATCTCTTTTTATTCCTTTTTCATATATTTTATTGATTTTGATTGCTTTTGTGAATTATTTTTGGATAAATTTTATTGTTTGAATTGTGTTATTTGCATAAAAAATCTTTATTATTTTTATATTTTTATTTTACATTGTTGCATTTTTATTGTCATTTTTTGTGCATTTGATTATTTGTTTAATTCTTATTATTTTATTATTTTATTATTTTTGTTGGGGAAATTGTTATCAAAATTGTTTGACAACAGTGCTTTGGTACTGTTGCACTTTTTTTTTTAATTGTTATTTAGAGAAAAAAAAATAATTTTATTTATTTAATTTTTTTTTTGTCGGCAACAGTGCCAAGCTGGCAATGTTGCCGACCTTTTTTTTTTTTACTTTCAACAGTGCACACTGTTAACGTTTTACTCTTTTTTTTCCTTTATTTTTAATTTCTTTTCATTTCATTTATTTTATCTTTTTATTTATTTTGTTGGCTTACTTATTTTTGTGTAATTTTTTATTTAATTAATAATAATGATTAATTTAATTAGGTATGCATGATTTAAAAATTAATTAAATAATTATTTGTTAGTTTAATTAAATTATTTGTTATTATGAAACATTTTTAATTAATTTTAGATTTTATTTTAATTTTGATTAATCTAGATAGAATTTAATTATTGGTTATTTTTATTTTTATTTTGTACTAACTTTTGTATTTTTTGTAGGTTATTTACTTTTTGGGAGATTTAATTTATGATTTATTTTGGAGGCCTAAATATTAGATAGCCCACAGACTATTTTTATTTGTTTAAGTTGTGGTTTGTTTATAATAGGTTGTAATTCATTTCTCCTCCCTCCTTTCTTTATGTGTTTTTATTTTTGGTTGTTTTGATCATTATTTTTTATATTTATTGTGAATTGTGATTATGTATGTGAATGTATGGATCAAGACCCAAATTTGGACTAATAATCAAACTCGGAGTAAAATATAAAATTTGGAAATTGATTGAGGCCCATTTGCATGTAATTAAAGGAATGATAAAGTAATTAAAAATAATAAAATATAAAACACAAACGGAGGCCGATCGCGAGGTCGGGTGGGCCATTCAAAAGCCCATACCCAGTTTCCGAACCCAATATCTGAGGACGACTGCTGGGCTCCCTCTGTGGGATCCAGTTGCTATAAAAGTGTTCCCGAATTTCACCCGGGTGGCGACTCTATTCTCCGACCTAAGCCTATCAAAGCCTAAAGTTGTATTCCTAGTGGGCCCTGAGTCCGCACAATGCCGTGGTCGCCGAATATTTGGGCGCGCGCTGAACCCCGCCACCTACAGTGGTGACTCCACTGGGGATAGAGAAACTGATTCCAGTATTTTGTGTTTTATTATTTTTAATTGTCTAATTATTTCTTCTGCATTTGCATTCACTACACCATTTTCACATACCGTGCACACAGTGCCTATTAAACCGACAATGGTTGTTGCTTTGCTGCCTGTGTTTCACTCAAACCTGGTGGTGGAGTATATAGCTATTGTCACTCACAGTGGAGTACAATTGAGTACGTCGTTCGGACCTTTGAGTGGAGAGACGGAAAAAGTATATAATAGACTGTGGAAGCCTTTGACTTTACCCGAGACTCAGCTCATGTAGTGCCCTAGTAACTACTCTTAGGTTTTTTCCTGAAATACATGTGTTCTGTTGCCATATAGTAGTCTCATTCATAAAGCCCAAGCCCAATAATGATGAGCCATTTTAGATTGGGCTTTTGTCCATTTACCATAGCCCATTATGTTAGACTTTGGTTTTATGGAAGAGATATGCTACTTGTTTATTCCATCTCGAGAGCTTATGCATATATGTCGGTTTTATTATCCCCTGTTGATAATTAAAACCTAGACCAAAAATCCTAGGACAAGGGACTCACCTTGAATACATGTGTGGGACGAATAAGGTTGGAAGGCTGCGTTATTGAGACTTGTGTGTGTCTGTTATCTGTATATTTATTTTGTAAACACTTCAAAACAAAATTTTAAAAAAAAAATTCAGAAAAAAATCACCATTTGCATTTCATGCATACACATCACTCATTTTTATTTTTAAATTCATATTTTTGCAGTCGAAAGTCTCTTCTGTTTAGAAGTAAGTCAAAGGAGATTCGGTCTACTAATATCAAGAATCCACCTAGTCAATTGAGACCACACTTGTAAGGAAAACAGAATGTCGAGACCCTCCAATTTTGATCTAGAATCCCTTAGGCAAGAAATTCTGAAGAAATTCAGGGATAATGTGTGACAAATATGCAAAGAGGTGATTGTTGAGATGTTTGGAGAGAGGCCCATAGAAAGAGAGGATAATATGGAAACTATGCTGGTTGATTTGACTAAACAAGAACTTCAACCACCTGCTGGGGATTCTGAATAACCGGAATGGGCTAAGGAAATGGCTAAGATGAGATCTCAGATGCAACTTCTGATGAAAGATAAAGGGTTAAATGCTGCAATAGAATATAGCGACCTGGATCTAGTGAAAAAAGAACCACTGTCCCCAAAATATAGATTTTCTGATATCAAGAAGTATGATGGGACAGATGATCCTCACTTGTACCTTCGACAGTATATCGCCTTCATGAAGCCCACCGGTCTTACCAAGGCATAAATTGTCAAGCAATTTCCATTGTCCTTAACTGGAGCTGCTATTAAGTGGTACTCAACATTAGATGCACATGTTCAACAAGATTGGAAGGAGCTTTGTACAGCCTTTATCAAGCAATATAGGCTGAATTCTCAGTTTGAAGTCTCCCTCAAGGAATTGCAGAATATAAGGCAGGAGCCTGATGAATCATTCACAAGTTTCTTGAATAGATGGAGAGGAAAGTTGGCTTTGATGAGGCATAAACCTGCGGAATCGGATCAACTGTTCATAGTTGCAGAAGCTTGCATTCCACCGATCGCTGACAAGCTAAAGAACATGGGCATCAGGAATTTTGAGGAGCTATACCGCTTTGGTGTGCAAATTAAGGGTGATATTCAGCTGGACATTGATGATTGACTATTGTCGTCCCCTATGGTTGTCATAAATTAGAATAATATTTTGCTGCAAGTTTTTTTATTTTATGTTAATGAATGTTTGATTGTTTGATTTATGTGATTACAAGTTTTTTATAATTGTTCACACTATATTATGCTTGAATGAGAGAGAGACAAAACACATAAAAATAAAAAAAAAAAAAAGAAAACCCAATGTATAAAAATGGCCAAATGTTAGGATTGACTTTCAATGTTCTTTTGGGCATCAAACTTTTTGCTTCTCCTTTGCGTTGACCCTCTTCAAAAATAATGAAAAAAAAAAGAAAAAAGAAAAAAAAAACACCCATGAAAAGAAAAAGTAAAAAGAAAAGAAAATTGAAAAAAAAAAGGAAATAGAAAAGAAAACATGAAGAAAAAAATGAAAATAAAGAAAAAAGAAAAGGAAATGAGAGAAAGAAGAGGAAGAAGAAGAAATAAGGAAGAAAAATCCTTAATGCCACCCATCTTTGGAAAAGCCGATTCTTATGCAGCCATTGAAAATTTCCTATCTTCACCACAACCAAAGTCAAAATTTCTTTACCAACCTGTCTTAAATCCTTGTGAGCTGAAAAAATAGTTGACCAGAAAACCTGCAAAAGGCTGGTCAATAACAAGCATAATGTAACGTGCACAATTGTAACGAATTAGTAATCATATAAAATGAGCATGATTGACGTGATATTAGCACACGAAGTGTCAGACATGAATCAACAGCAAATTCATATAATCAGCAGCTAAAGTGATGACACAAGCATAGGAAGTCAGCAATACAAACATTGAATAGTCAGTCGGATGAGTATCAAGTCCGTAATGAGTAAGCACATCACAACAACATGGATATCTGGCAGTCAAGCAGACCACAAGAGTTAATCATCAACATGATTTTTGCAACCACCCAGCTAGATTGAAAACTCTCAGAAAGGAGAGCGATCTAGGCAAAAGAGGGAAAATAAAATGAAAAGACCCAGCTAGGTTCGAAAACTCTCAGAAAGAGGGCGGCCTAGGCAAAAGAGGGAATATAAAAATAAAAATGGTTGCAACTTCAAGCTGGGGATAATCAAGTGTGGCAGAGCCTGGGGGCAACTGGAGTGTCTCTTTCTCATCGAGCATAATCATGAGAGTCCTACAACAGTCAAACACCCTTAGACTGCAAGCAGACCAAGAAGCATTTATTCTGTTCTAACCGTGGAAGGTCTCGGGTTTTGTTTTCAATAAATTTGGTCTCAATGGCAGTCTATGATAGACTCAACTTTCAAATTTGGATTATATGATAGAAGAGGGACCTAATTTCCTAGGATAAGCTCTAAATGGAAAAGGCATTTGACTAGTCGCTTGTTTTTGAATCTCATGCATACATGCATTACACAAAGTTATGTTTGTTAAAATTATTTTCATAAATTTTTGAGTATTTCAGTCGTACATGCATCAGTCTAGTTGTGTTTTGAAAAATACTTTTTGCCTGACACCCGAAGTGGCTATACGGCTCTTTTCATTCATTTTTGCCTAACGCCCAATGTGGCTATACGGATCTTTTCATTCATTTTTACCTGATGTCCGAAGTGGCTATACGGCTCATTTTTACCTGACACCCGAAGCGGCTATACGGCTCAATTCACTCATTTTTTGCCTGACGCCTGAAGTGGCTATATGGCTCAACTCAGTTGTTTTCATTCATTTTGCCTGACATCGGTGGTGGTGATAAGGCATTTAACATATTTGTTTCTTTCATTTTGCATGACATCGATGGTGGTGTCATTTATTTCATTCGTTTTGCATGACATCGGCGGTGGTGTCATTTGTTTCATTTCATTTTGCCTGACATCGGTGGTGGTGACAAGGCATTTAACTTATTTGTTTCTTTCATTTTGCATGACATCGGTGGTGGTGTCATTTGTTTCATTCGTTTTGCATGACATCGGTGGTGGTGTTATTTGTTTCATTCATTTTGCCTGACATCGGTGGTGGTGATAAGGCATTTTCCTCAAACAGAAGTAGGGGTGTTCATCGGTCGGTTCGGTCGGTTTTGGGCTATTTTTCTGACCGAACCAAAATAACCGAATTTCAAGAATATAGAACCGAACCGACCGAATTACACTGTAGAACCGAACCTATTTCGAATTGAAATTTTCGGTTCGGTTTTCGGTCGGTTCGATTTTATGGGTTTTAACTATTCAAATTTATAAATTATGCCAAAATCCATTTTTTTCAACTTGTTTCATATTTTTTCAACTTGATTCATATTTTTTCAACTTGTTTATATAGACTAAACCGAAC
>CATIWO010184253.1:0-15548 GCA_949673435.1 Macaranga tanarius
CTTGTTGAATGGTTTAAGGCTAGAGATAGCTTAGAATTAATTCAATTCCATTTGAGTGTGCTTCATGATTTATTTTCCGCAATTATTGAGGCTTTGAATCAATGAGAGTTGTTTGAAGTTCTTTTTAATTGTTAGAGATAAATTAGGTGATTTTTGCTTGAGAGAGACTAATTGCCATTTTAGAAAACTCAAGATTTGCAATGTGTTGATTGAACCATTGATTGAATTGTTAGAGAAGAATTGAGTGAAACAATCCCCTACCTCCTCACTATCCTTGTTATTTTTAGTTTAGTTTCTTTAGTCTAGAGTTAAAATAATCTTGCCTTAAGATTAAATTTTAATTATTTCTTTAAATAAGAATTCGATAGGATTGAGTGGTGATTAGGCTATGCAATCCTCGTGGGATCGATAACTCTGCTTACTCTATATTACTTGTAGACTCCATGCACTTGCGGAAATTTACCAACAATAGCGGACATCCTCTCCGCTGAAGCTAATAAATACATTATGTCTTTGGATCTCTAGAATACATCATATGTCATGACAACACCAAAAAAGAAATCTAACAGAAAAAGTACAATTGTAAATGGCACAGATTGAAAAGACAGAAAGTTCCTCAAGATATATAAAGTCTGAGATTTCAAACAGAATAAAAAAAATGAAAGTAAATTTCTTATGGTCTTCTAAAAAAAATATAAAATAATAACAAGGTGCATGTGGATGGATGAAACTTCCGAGAAAAATACTTGCATGACTTTATTTTTTTAAATAACACTGTTTTTTTAATTATCAAATCAGCATTCAGAGGAAAAAAACCTCACTAAAAATAGATTTGCGCATTAGTCATCATTTTAATTTTTATGTGTTGTTCATTTCATTCAACTATGGAATAAACAATGACAAATGTTTCATTTTATTATAATTATTCATATGTATCGATTTATTTATTGATTGGGTGTATTATAAATTTGGAGTAGACAAATTTTCTTTTAAAAAATGAAAACCCGATTTCAAATCGGCTTATAGTCAATAAAATGTTTATTTTGGATTGAAATTATTAAAACAACTAAAAAAAATAGACTGGCAGAACTTGAAACTAAAATGGATTAGTTTACTTACTCCAAAACCAAACCATATTAAATTTAAAACTAAGTTACTGATGAACCACCAAGAAGATCGACAAGAGTGCCTAAACAGAATCCAAGATATTTGGATTAAAGTGGTCTGCCATGCAACGTGGGGATTTTCATGCAACATGAGAGAATCAGGAGGCCACTGAAGTAGTCCAAGACAGTTATCAAGCTTACAGAAAAATAGGAATAGTGATTGTTATTTATTTTAAATAAGTTGGCTATAATGTTGTTATTAGTCGTTAGTATCATCCTATTTCTTAGTTTAGTGATCTAAGAATTAGGAATGGCTATTATTATTTGCTGTTATTTAAAATCTTCAGAACCTTTAATAAAGATGAAGCTTATTCAAAATCAAACAATTGTGGTTGGTTCTCACCCTAAGTAGAACTTATCCTTTAACTCTTTTACAAACTCTGACTGGGACCTATCATTGGCATCAGAGCTCCACTAAATGTCAACCAACAAAGAGAGGATCGAAAACTTAGAGGCTAACCTTGGCGATCTCTAAACCAACTTCAGTCGGATGGAGTTGGGCGTCAGTGATAAACTACGGCAGATTGAAGCCGCTATTAGTAAGATGTCTGAAATCCTCACCACACGGCATGAGGTTATCCCGAGCAATCCCAACGATCATATCGGTTAATCTTCTAATGTGCTAGCTCAAGATCAAACGGAGGGCAAGCGACCAATGTTCTTCTCCAAGCTGACTAAACTTGAATTTCCCAAATACTCAGGTGATGACCCGACGGAATGGTTCATGCTTGTGGATCTGTTCTTCGAATACTAGGGTACTTTGGAAGCACATAAAGTATCTTTGGCTTTGTTCCATTTGGAAGGGGAAGCAAATTAATGGTGGCAGTGGTTACAAAGAGCTTATCATAAGGAAGGAAGGGAGGTGTCATGGGGCATCTTTATGGAAGAGCTGTGGTCTCATTTTGGTCCTACTGACTGTGAGGACTTTGATGAGGCATTATCAAAAATCAAGCAAGTTGGATCTTTACGTGACTACCAACGGGAGTTTGAAAGGCTAGGCAATCGGGTGCAAGGGTAGACACAAAGGGCGTTGGTAGGAACGTTCATGGGAGGACTCAAGACCGAAATAGCTGATGGCATAAGGATGTTTAAGCCTAAAATGCTAAAAGAAGCCATTAGCTTGGCAAGGATGCGGGATGAGCAGCTGACAAGCTAGAGGAACTCGACCTTTCAATAAATTCATGGCTGACACTCATGCCCCAACAAAATCTAAGCCAACCACCCCGATGAAAAAGCTTACCTGGGAGGAGATGCAACATAGATGAGCCCAGGGTCTATGCTTTAATTGTGATGAAAAATTCACACCAGGACATAGGTGTCAGGGTCCTCAACTCCTACTATTAGAAGGCGGCAGTGGAGACTCAGATGATGAAGAAATAAGTGGAGATATGGAACCACAGCCTGAAATCTCACTACATGCACTCACATGATGGTCATCTCATAAAACAATGCGGGTGAGAGCAATAATAGGATGGCGAGCAATGATAGTACTGATTGATAGCGGGTCTACCCATAATTTTATTAGTAAGAAAATGGCTAATATGTTGCAACATCCAGTAATGCCAACTGAACCTTTTTATGTAAAGGTGGCCAACAGATTTCCATTAAAGTGCCAGGGCAGATTCAATAATATTTCCATTGATCTTTAAGGTACCCCTTTTGTCCTTACTCTATATACCTTACCATTAATGGGATTGGACTTGGTTCTTGGTTTCAGTCGGCTTGAGCAATTGGGGACAATGATGTGTAATTGGAAAACTCTCACTATGGAATTCTAGTGGAACAACCAACACCGAAAATTGCAAGGAATGGGAGTACAACCCATCCAAGCTATTTTAATAAAAGCCATTACTAAAGAAAGCCGACGGCAAGGATCCATGTTTGCTATTTCTTTTCAACTTGAACCTGACACCACAACACAGTAACTAAACCCCGAGATGCAACAGCTACAGGAAAAATTTGAAGATGTCTTCCGAGAGCCCACCCAACTGCCTTCTACGTGGGAAATTGATCACCACATCAATCTGAAAGAAGGTGTCGAACCCGTCAATGTGAGACTATACAGGTATGCCTATTTTCAAAAAGCTTAAATTGAAAAACAAGTTCATGACATGTTAAAATTGGGGCTAATTAGATCAAGTACTAGTCCATTTTCATCCCCTATTCTATTAGTTAAAAAAAAGATGGGTCTTGGCAGTTTTGCACCGACTATCGAGCACTAAAAATTGTAACCATTAGAGATAGATTTCCTATTCCTACAGTCGATGACATGCTTGATAAACTTTATGGAGCCACTCATTTCACCAAACTCAATTTACGAGTGGGCTACCATCAGGTACGAATACACCATAATGATGTTCATAAAACTGCCTTCCGTACCCATAGTGGTCATTATGAATATTTAGTCATGCCCTTTGGCCTATGTAATGCCCCTTCTACCTTTCAATCCATTATGAATACAATCTTTTGCCATCATCTTTGTAAATTTATTCTAGTTTTCTTTGATGACATATTGATTTATAGTCCCAATTGGAACATGCATCTTGAACATGTTGAAACAACTTTAAGAATATTAAGGCAACATTAATTCTTTGCTAAAGTCAGCAAATGTGCATTTAGCTTGCAAGAATTAGAATATTTGGGACATATTGTGACTCCTCATGGAGTTAAGGTCGATTAAAAAAAGATTGCAACCATGATAAATTGGCCTAAGCCTACTAATGTCTCTGAGCTGCATGGTTTTTTAGGCTTAACAGGTTATTACAAAAAATTTGTCCACAACTATGGCATCATAGCCCGACCTCTCACTAATTTATTGAAAAATGGGAACTTTGGATGGACTGAAGAAGCTGAAAATGCCTTCCAAGAGCTCAAACAGGCCATGACTACAACTCCAACACTAGCGCTGCCCAATTTTAATGAATCTTTTGTCATTGAATCAGATGCATCTAGTTATGGCATTAGAGCTATCTTGAGTCAACATGGAAAACCGATTGCATTCATGAGCCAGGCCCTAGGCAACACCAAGCTGTCACTATCAATTTATGAGAAAGAGATGTTAGCCATCATTCAAGCAATTCGAATATGGCGACCTTATTACTCAGCAGGAAATTCTACATTGAGACAGACCAGAAGAGTCTCAAATACTTGTTGGAGCAGTGAATAACAACGCAGGAGTAGCAGAGATGGGTATCCAAATTATTGGGGTACGATTCTGAGATAAGATATAAGTCGGGTAGAGACAACAACGCAGCTGATGCCTTGTCATGAATCACAGGCAGTCCTAGCTTGGACACTTTATTTGTGTCTCACTCATCATTATGGGACACGATAAGGAATGAGGCTAAGGACGATCCATATACACAGCGAATCAGTAAGTTGGCAATTGAAAATCCAGGTAGCCCATATGAATTGCAAAATGGGCTGGTATGTCTTAAGAATCATATGGTGGTGCCTCCTAAATCCAATGTCATTCAACAGCTTTTGAAAGAATTTCATGATTCACCAATTAGTGGGCATTCTGGTGTCCTTAGAACGTGCAAAAGATTATCTCAGCAGTTCTATTGGCCATCCATGTATAAAACGGTGCAAAATTACATTGCTTTTTGTGACGTATGTCAACGAGCTAAGAGCCAAACCTTGTCTCCAGCAGGTCTTTTACAGCCCCTTCCTATTTCATGTCAAGTTTGGGATGATATTACTCTGGATTTCATCGAAGGACTTCCTTCTTCTAATGGCAAAAAGGCAATCTTGGTCATTGTTGACAGGTTGAGCAAATTTGCACATTTCCTAGCTCTTTCTCATCCCTACACAGCAAAAATGGTGGTCAAAAAATTTGTTGAGGGAGTGGTGAAACTACATGGCATGCCTCGTTCAATTATCAGTGATCGAGATCCTATATTTATTAGACACTTCTAGCGGGAATTCTTCAAAATGTCAGGGACTCAATTGAAAATGAGCTCGGCATACTACCCTCAAACTGACGAACAAACAGAGGTTGTCAATAGGTTTATTGAACAGTATCTTCGTTGCTTTGCTCACCAACAGCCCCGGAAATGGCACTCATTCCTTCCATGGGCTGAGTTTTGGTACAACATAACTTATCATGCCTTTACTGGGATGACTCTGTTCTAAGCTCTCTATGGTAGGCCACCACCCATGATACCGCATTATCATGAAGGCAATTGTCCAGTAAATGAAGTTGATCAGGGGTTAGTCTCGAGAGATGTCTTACTACACCACCTTAAAAATAATTTGCTTGCAACCAATAACTGAATGAAGTAACAAGCTGATGCTAAATGTCGTGATGTGGAGTATCAGGTTGGGGATTTTATGTTTTTGAAGCTCCAACCTTATCGACAATAATCCGCATTCAAACGAGCCCATCAAAAGCTTGCAAACAGGTTCTTTGGACCCTATCAGATTGAAGAACGAATTGGCAAGGTAGCCTATAAACTCAAACTTCCTTCAAATTCTCGCATTCATCCGGTATTCCATGTGTCCTTATTGAAGAAGAAAGTGGGTGACATAATTACTGCTACTATTGAATTACCTCCAATGGCAGAAGATGGGCAATTGGTACTGGAACCCGAAGCCATTTTAGACAGTCGTTGGATACAAAAAGGGTCTAAAATTGTTAAAGAAAGCTTGGTTTAATGGAAGCGACTTCCAGCGAAAGATGCCACATAGGAGAACACTCAAGAATTTAACAACAAGTTCCTTAATTTTAACCTTGATGACAAAGTTCAAGTCAAAGGGAGGGGTAGTGATGAACCACCAAAAAGATCGGCAAGAGAGCCCAAACAGAATCCAAGATATTTGGATTAAAGTGGTTTGCCATACAACGTGGGGATTTTCATACAATGTGAGAGAATCAGGAGGCCACTAAAGTAGTCCAAGACTGTTATCAAGCTTGCAAAAAAATAGGAATAGTGATTTAGTGATTATTATTTCTTTTAAATAAGTTGGCTATAATGTTACTATTAGTCGTTAATGTCATCCTATTTATTAGTTTAGTGATTTAAGAATTAGGAATGGTTGTTATTATTTACTGTTATTTAAACTCTTCAGAACCTTCAATAAAGATGAAGCTTATTCAAAATCAAACAATTGTGGTTGGTTCTCACCCTAAGTAGAACTTATCTTTTAAGTCTTTTACAAACTCTGACTAGGACTTATCAATTACAACTCCCAAATTAACCAAACCAAGACATGGGGATGATGAAATAAATAGTGTTTTGGGCTTTTCTAGAGTGGCTAAAAAGTCAAGTTGCTCATAAACTACAGCAAGTTAGAGTTCAATTAGATAAAAGTTTGTTAAAACTTGTATATTGGGGATAGTTTTATAAAAGAGTTTGATTCAGTTTAGCTTGTAAAACCCATAAACATGTTCGAATAAAAACTTATAAACTGGTTTATTATTATAGATTATGATGCTTCAGAATAGTATCATGATTAGTGGAAGACTCACCGGTTTAATGACTGTAGACTGCGCATTGATCACATGTCATATGAGGTGTGTTGCGTTCCTAAGCTTGCATTTCAAATTCTTTATTGTAATTGGTGACTTGGGCCTTGGTTACAAAAGGAAAAATGTAAGGGGTTAGCTCTTTCTGGGCGAACGGTACTCATGTGACAATGCTAAATTTTAGCACCATTTAGGTATTTTGGCTTGATGTATTTAAATACTTGAGAAATGGGTACTTCTCCAACTTACTTAATATGTTTGAATCTTTAAATTACCATGCATGGTTAGTCATTTAGAAATCCCTTATTTTAGTGCTAGCGGCAACTGCTCGATCTTGGTGAAAGAATTGATCATGATTTACAAGTTGTGGCTTGCAAATGAGAGATTATGCTTAGATGTGCAGGAAAAAAGATCCTCAAGATATATAAATTCTAAAGAAAAAAATGAAAAAGTAAATTACTAAATTTCTTATAATTTTCTTTTCTTGATATTAAGAAGATGTGGTTGAAACTTTCAGTCTTCCATGTTTGCCTATTTTAGAACTCCACAAGTATACGGAATCAACTTATAGTATAAACGAGATCGTCCCACAGAGATTATGATCTTTCCACCCCAAAATCTTACTTTAATTATTTAAGGCTCTCTAAATCAATGAATTTCTAAAATCTAATTACTATCTATTTGAAATTATAAAAATAAAATGCAAATAAACATTAAACAAATACTAAATAATCAATGAAATAAAGCTCATTAGGAAATCAATTCACCTCACAATCATTAGTCGATCTTCTTCTTATAATTCAATTACTCATACAAATCCCAAGTAATTTTAATTTGTAATTAACTTCTCTCAAAGCTTAATTACTTAATTTCATAACCATCAACTAAGATGTTGTAACTCAACTCTCATTGCAATCACAAACCCTAATCAATTAAATCATAAAACTCATACACAACCTGTTATGGAATTAAATCAACACAAGCTATCTCTGATACTGAATTAACTCAATTTATATTTATAGTTCAATTAAGATTATCACCTTTCAGTGCATATTCTCAATCATAATCATGTAAATAGTGATCAGAAATTCACAAGCATTAAGCATAATAAATATAATTTTGCATGAAATAATGAATTAATTAAAGAAGAAAGAAATAACTAAATCATATTTTGGATTCTTAATCCCTAATAAAAAAACTAAACCAGCCTAACATATTTATGATTACAAAAACACAACTCATGAACATTCTTAATATCAGTTCAAAGAAAATAAGAGTAGAAAAAGAGATAACAAACTCCCTAATCTTGTCCCTTAAATGCCTTGAATGTTGAATGTCACGAGCACGCCTTTGCACGAATATTGAATGCACACAAACAATGTTTTGATGAAGAATGATGAATGAATAATATTGTCGATGATTTTCCACATTCTAGGGTCCTTTAATATAGGCATAAGTCGTCCTTGGCTGAATTGGAAGTGGATTTGGCCTTGAAACGTTGAATCCAAATCAAATTCGGATTGTTGTCCAGTTCTATGCATATTAGATAATTTACACGAAAATTTAGCCCTTGAAGATAATAGAATCAGCTTTTGGCATCTTTATTAAGTTATAGCTCTTTGAGTCAGCTTTCTATAGAATTTTGAATCACTTTAATTTGAGTTATGTAGGGAAAGTTATACTAAAAATACTGATACATGCTACATCAGATATCAATGCTGAAATATGAATTCTAGTCAAATTATGATTACTTTTCCTTGCTTAATTTGACCTCCTTTAAGTCCAAATTAACTTTTAATCATATAAACCCTACAAAACATAGAAAAGGACATCAAATACAACTAAAATTCATTAAGTGCTAATTCAATACAAATTAGAAAATTAAATCCTAAACTCTAAGGAGAATGAATCCTAACTCTATATGGATTAGATTATTAATTCCTAATTAAATACTAAAACTAAAACTAAATTATTCTAAAATGCAAAATAAATTAAATAAAACCTAATTAAACACATTTTAACTAAAATTAACTAAATAATTATTCAATAATACTTAAAATTAATTAAATATTGACTCAAAATATACTACAAATATGAGTTTATCAACTCCCCCACACTTAGCTTTTTACCTGTCCTCAAGCAAAGACTTCATCAACACTACAAATCATGCATATTAATAAATTTCACAAAATACAACCATATTTAAATGTGTTAAGTACATACTTAACATAACTCTTATGCACCAAAACCAAAGATTAAAAATAAGTAAAAGGTAGCACTTCATAATGCAATTAATGAAAAATACATAGAACAAAACTTATAGTTGAAAAATACATAGAATAAAACTCATAGATTATAAGCAAATTCAAATAATTTTAAATGTTAGAAATTCTTTAACCCTAAAAAATGATAGCTAACTAATTTGTATCTCTACTCATACTTGTAATTTTTCTTTGAAATATTTCAAACTAATGAGATTTTACGAGTGTTTTTTACGCTCCATCCCAACTTTATTATTTGGTGAGTGCGTTTTATGCTCTATCTCACCTTTCTACTACTCTTATCTTAGCGAGCACATTTTATACTCCATCTCGCCTTATTAGTTAGTTTCTATCATAATTCATCAAATCAAAAGTGGTTCTAATATTTAAAATCACTCGATTAAGACAAATTCTCCATAAGATAATATTCCACACACCTTTCACTTACTCAAAAGAGAAGTATTTTTTAAGTTAAAGTAACTCTAATGCTCAATTCTAACCTCTAGCTTTAACACATAAGAACTAAGTTAAATCATGATTATACTATGAAAACTCAACCTAATATACACAACTTATAATATTGATAAATTACAAAAATACATAAGGTGGGAAAATTGGAGTCAAAATTTTAAAAAATTCTAACATTATTGCATAATTAACTTATTAACCTAAACCTAAACCTAAACCTACGTCTAAACAACTTAGGAATGTACGAAAAAAATAAAAATTCTTGCAAAATTAAAAATAAAATAAAACTGAACTAAACTAACAAAATAAAAGCAAAAATAACCAAGAAAAAGGATAAGAGATACTCCCCCACACTTGAATTGAACATTGTCCTCAATGTTGCCATGTAGTCCTCGTTAATTATCATTACTCTTTGATTAACCTACATTAAGAACATGAAATTCAATTAGTGGGATAGTGTAAAACTAAAATAAAATGCCTTAATCCAAAGAGATGCAATCTAGTTGGATGTTAGATAAACAATTCCAGGTAACGGCACCAAAAACTTGTTTGCCTATTTTAGAACTCCGCAAGTATATGGAATCAACTTGTAGTATAAATGAGATCATTCCACATAGATTATGATCTTTTCACCCCAAAATCTTACTCTAATTGTTTAAGGCTCTCTAAATCAATGAATTTCTAAAATCTAATTACTATCTATCTGAAATTATAAAAATAAAATGCAAATAAACATTAAACAAATACTAAACAATTAATGAAATAAAGCTCATTAGGAAATTAATTTACCTCACAATTATTAGTCGATCCTCTTCTTATAATTCAATTACTCATGCAAATCCCAGGCAATCTTAATTTGCAATTAACTTCTCTCAAAGCTTAATTACTTAATTTTATAACCATCAACCAAGATGCTGTAACTCAACTCTCATTACAATCACAAACCCTAATCAATTAAATCATGAAACTCATACATAACCTGTTATGGAATTAAATCAACACAATCTATCTCTAACATTGAATTAACTCCATTTATATTTATAGTCAATTAAGATTATCGCCTCTCGGTGTATATTCTCAATCATAATCATATAAATGGTGATCAGACATTCACAAGCATTAAGCATAATAAACATAGTTTTGCATGAAATAATGAATTAATTAAAGAAGAAAGAAACAACTAAATCATATTTTGGATCCTTAATCCCTAATGAAAAACTAAACTAGCCTAATATGTTTATGATTATAAAAACACAACTCATGAATATTCTTAACATCAGCTCAAAGAAAATAAGAGTAGAAAAAGAGATAACAAACTCCCTAATCTTATCCCTTAAATGCCTTGAATGTTGAATGTCACAAGCACGCCTTTGCACAAATATTGAATGCACACAAATAATGTTTTGATGAAGAATGATGAATGAATAATGTTGTCGATGATTTTCCACGTTCTAGGGTCCTTTAATATAGGCATAAGTCGTCCTTGGCTGAATTGGAAGTGGATTTGGCCTTGAAACGTTGAATCCAAATCAAATTCGGATTGTTGTCCAGTTCTATGAATAATAGATAATTTACACGAAAATTTAGCCCTTGAAGATAATAGAATCAGCTTTTGGCGTCTTCATTAAAGTTGTAGCTCTTTGAGACAGCTTTCCATAAAATTTTGAATCACTTCAATTTGAGTTCTGTAGGGAAAGTTATGCTAAAAATACTGATACATACTACATCAAATATCAATGCTGAAATCCAAATTCTAGTCAAATTAGGATTACTTTTCCTTGCTTAATTTGACCTCCTTTAAGTCCAAATCAACTTTTAATCATATAAGCCCTGCAAAGCACGGAAAAGGACATCAAATGCAACTAAAATTCATTAAGTGCTAATTCAATACAAATTAGAAAATTGACAAGATAAAATTAATTACAATACATGATCAATTAAAGGAAATTGATAATATTTAAAGAATAGGATTCAATTGAAAATGGAGAATAGTTTAAAATAAATGAGACCATTATTCCTAAAATCAATTATAATACATGATCAATTAAATTTCAATTTTGTGTCACAAATGTCCTCAACTTTAAAATTTAAAAATAATAGTTTGAATTGGAAAAAAAGACAATATGGTGAGAACTTTGTAATTCTGTTTTTGGAAAGAAGAGTTTGCTATTTTTTTCTTCCTCTTCAGCATCTTCTTCCTTTATATTTACTGTTTCAATATGAAAACAAAAAATCAAAATTAGTATTTAGTAATTAGAGGAAAACTCAAAGAAGCCAATTTCTAGTGTTTTTTTTAGTCCAAGTACTATTTCATAATAGATGACCCATTTAAATAAATCTAATGGAAAGGTTGCCTGGGATAAAATTGCTCTACTTAATGAGTCCAATTTTGTCATTCTTACCTGCTGTTTGGACCATTCAGAGGTATGACAAGTTCAACCATACCTGACAATTCACATAAGTTTAAATTGACAACAGAAAATTAAGAGAAACTCAAATTAAACCAGAGATAAACCAGGATTACAAAGAAAGAGGTGAAGGCAGGAAACAAACAAAATGCCAGCAACAAACTCTATAGTGTGGGTAGAGATGCCATACCCTTTGTCGAGAGGTCCAGCGTGCCAGAAACGAGTCCTTCATATCTTCAAGGTTGAAGTTCCAACCACTAAGTGAACATTAATGAAGAAAACTGATTTATCATGATGGAAAAAACAGCGGTCTTGTGAGAATAAGCATACAAATCATTAACACATCATAAAATAGAACTGATAAACACATATCTTAAACCAACTATTTATCTAAGCACCAGAATAAGATTGACATATCCCCATGTAAGTTAAGTTTCTCAACAAATGTTAACGGCCTAAGCAGGAAATTAGACAGCAGAAACAGCAGTTGGGCTGCAGCAACAGAAGTAGAAAAAAGAAATGTACCTCATCACTATTGAACATATCCCCATGACTATTAGACAGTTATTTGGTTTTCTATAAATATGGTAAATGATTCTTGTATTTGCCTCCTGCTTTAATTGACGTAGTTATTCAATTACAATTGTTCTAAATTAATGCAATTGCTCAATCATAAAGAAAATATAAGCCATTCTCTCCTAGTACCAAATTTAATTCCTTGAAATCTCTCACATCATCGAAAACAATAATATCTTCTTTGCGCCCAAGCCTTTTTTTTTAAAAAAAATATTTACTATCAGTTTTAAATTGAATATTTGGAATATTTATTAAATTTAAATTGAAAATTTGAGAAATTTATTACATAACTAAATAAAAGACTTTACTATTTTTTTCCTCTTTATCATCTTCTTTCTTTCTATTCCCTGTTTCAATATCAAGGACATAATATTATTGTTCTAATAATATATATGCCTTAGCTAGAAGACAATGCAGGAGTGAGGGACATTCATACAACTGAAAAATAAAATAAATATTAGCGAAGAAGTGAAGTTGTATTTTTCCTCATAAACTACACTATTTATTCACGTGAATACAACCATATAAAATATGTTGATGAATTTAACATATGTTGGTGTAAGTAAATTCAATATATATTGATTCAAGTGGTAAGAAATTGTGTAAGTAAATTTAACATATATTGATTCAAGTGATAAGAAATTTAAATTAATTAAAGTAAGATCTCGAGTTTGATATTATGAATTCATCCGATTCGAATTCTAAAATAATTAAAACTCTTATAATTATTTGATATCGGAAACATGAGATGAAAAAAATATAATGATGAAGAATTTGACAATTATCTAATAATTGCATTTTGTTTGATGTGTTTGGCAGCAAATGAAATATGCGACAAATTCGCAGCCACAGGATTCCAGTCCAACATGATAACATATTCAACACAGCAGCTGAACTACATGCAAACTAGGATTTTAGTGTTCTGTTTCTTTGTGACCAAGTTTAAGGAAAGACATCTCTTATATTATATAAACACTTCTCTTTCATTAAAGTGAAAAGGAGAGCGGACTGAATTATGTACCTGAACAACACAAAGAGATGGACTGTGGATTCATTCATGATAAATGCTCGACCTCCTCCGAACCTATAAACACAAAAGAACACCTTGGATGAGCCTAGGATCTTCGATCCGTAAGTTTTCCGATTCTTAAGTCAGAAAAAATCTATTCAAGATAGATTTAATTAAGAGAAATATGAACCTATATATAGGCATAAGAGGGACATACCTTGTCCTATTTAGATTAGTATCATGTGAGTCCTAATTCATTACCAATTAGAACTCCTTATCCTTATTGATCATTGATTTCATATATAGATATAGAGTCCTCTTTGGACTTGGACCCATGGATATGGGGACATGATATTCTCATATTTATCAGATGTCCCCCCAATGGTATTGAATATTTACGTTCGAAAAAGTTTTGAACTGGCGAAGGTAATAATTCTTGCCATATGAAAATCGGGATTCCTTTGGTTCAGCGAATCACGAGCTAAAGCCCTCCGTTGAGGAGGTCGTCTATTTGTATGCATCGGAGATTTGTATGTTGCGACATTCGCTTATAGAATGTTCGTTGCTTTTGGACATCCGCAAATGGACGTTCATCAACTCGGTCATCCGTAAAGATGGAAATTTGTGTCATTCGGACATCCGATGAGGTAGCTACTCGTTATGTCCATATAACATCTATATATTGCTTCATGAGCAATAAAGTTTTTAGCCTTATGAGGCTTTGAGTGTTAGTGTCTGAAAACAATCATTTTTTACCTTACTAATCAAGCAAGCCAGCATATATATTTTTATGAGACTCTTCTTTGAATGTTGATGCGCCCGATGTATCCATATTTTATATTAGTCTTGCTAATCAAGTGATGTGTAGGCCTAATAAGGCACTTAGAGTGTTCGAGTTGGTTCAGATTTATTTTTCATTAGTCAAGCGATATATATGCCTAATGAGGTGCTTGGAGTGTCCGAGTTGTTCGGATTTAGTCTTCTGAGTTTTATCAGACTCATTCATTGTAGATGTTAGTTTTGTGACATTTTATCCATGCTCATGAATTTGTACTTTCTGAGCCTTGAGAGGTTCATTTTTATGAACCTTAAGAGATTCGTTTTTATGAATCTTGAGAGGTTCATTTTCGTGAACCTTAAGAGGTTCATTTGTGACCTTGAGATGTTCATTCGTGACCTTAAGAGGTTTATTTTCGTGAACCTTGAGAGGTTCATTTGTGACCTTAAGAGGTTCATTTTCGTGAACATTGAGAGGTTCGTTTGTGACCTTAAGATGTTCATTTTCGTGAACCTTGAGAGGTTCATTTGTGACCTTAAGAGGTTCGTTTGTGTGAACCTTGAGAGGTTCATTTGTGACCTTAAGAGGTTCGTTTGTGGCCTTAAGATGTTCATTTTCGTGAACCTTGAAAGGTTCATTTGTGACCTTAAGAGATTCGTTTGTGACCTTAAGAGGTTCATTTTCGTGAACCTTGAGAGGTTCATTTTTATGAACCTTAAGAGGTTCATTTTCATGAACCTTGAGAGGTTCATTTTTATGCACCTTGAGAGGTTCATTTTGTTTTGAACCTTAAGAGGTTCATATGTAATGACCTTTAAAAAGGTTGATTTTTGTGAACCTTGAGAGGTTCGTTCGTGACCTCAAGAGGTTCATTTTCGTGAACTTTGAGAGGTTCGTTTGGGACCTGAAGAGGTTAGTGTGTGACCTTAGGAGGTTCATTTTCGTGAACCTTAAAAGGTTCGTATATTTTGACCTTAAAAGGTTCATTTATGTTGAATCTTGAGAGGTTTGTAAGTTTTGAACCAATAGAGGTTTGTAAGTTTTGAACTGAGAGAGGTTCGTAAGTTTTGAACCGAGAGAGGTTCGTATGTTTTGAACCGAGAGAGGTTCGTAAATTTTGAACTGAGAGAGGTTTGTATGTTTTGAACCGAGAGAGGTTTGTTTATTTTGAGCTGAGAGAGGTTTGTATATTTTAAACCGAGAGAGGTTTATTTATTTTGAACCGAGAGAGGTTCGTAAGTTTTGAACCGAGAGAGGTTCGTATATTTTGAACTGAGAGAGGTTCGTAAGTTTTGAACTGAGAGAGGTTCGTAAGTTTTGAACCGAGAGAGGTTCGTTTATTTTGAACTGAGAGAGGTTCGTATATTTTGAACCGAGAGAGGTTCGTATGTTTTGAACTGAGAGAGGTTCGTATA
>CATIWO010184317.1:0-41057 GCA_949673435.1 Macaranga tanarius
AGCTAGTTGTTAGTTTTTAATTGGTTGTAGTGAATTGAGTATATTTAAATATATATATGTGTGTGTGGTGTAAGTTGGTGTAGAGATTGAGAAAGAAGAAGAAGAGAGTGAGTTGTGAGGGAGTTTTTGAGAGCTTTTGATATTGTTTTCTTTATCTACCAAGAAGATTGTTAAGCTCTAGGAGACCAATTATTTATGGAATCATCATTTTGGTAAGCTTTAACTATGTTTTGATTGAATTGGTTGAGTATGAATGTTGTAAAATTCGTGTTCTGTCTTCTCTATTTTTCAGTCCTCTTGTGATTGCCATATCTTAAGTTATACAACTATGATTTAAGCAAGCTTAGTGTTATGGAAACCTCAGAGAGTCATTTACATTTTCTATGATTTAACTTTTATTAAATTTTGGGGTTTTAAGGGGTTAATAGGGACGACCATTTTCTTACTGCTGTGAGTGTCCTGTTTTACCTAGGTGGATTGTAAAATCCATATTTAATTATTTACATGTCCTAATTGAATAATTCTAATTGGAATTTGTTATAGACTCATAACCCTAGCTTTGGTAGTAACTTTAGGGTTATTGGACTTGTGTATATATGTCTAGGCCTTGTTAAACATTGAGCATTTTAGTTGCTTTTGGTGAGGTTAGAGTGAATGGCAAGATTTGCTTATTGTATTGATGTATGATTTTGTGTAGGGAGTGAAAAAGGAAAGGAAAGCACTCAACATTAAAAGAAAGGCTCTTTTTGAAAAGGAAGCAACTAGAGGTAAGTAACTAGGTATACATGTTGTGTATATATACTTAGCCTATATGCTTAATAGACTGTATTCCTATATGGGAATTGATTGAATAGACATATGATTAGTGCAATAATGTGAAATGAGTTATAGTCTTTTATGAACTGGTAATATGGTGAGAAAGCTAGTAAATGATGATGTATATGTATGGTGTAGTAAACACCATAAATTATGTATATTGCATTGTGAGAATGAGTTTTTGATGGAATATTGATGAACGATATATTTATATATGTGAATATTGATTGATGTGAGGATATAAGTAAGGTTGATGTATTATGGTGATGGCATTGGAATTATAGTGGTGAATGGTATATATTATGAACATTAAAGTTGGTTTATTGGATACGATGTTGATTATGTCGATTGGCTTTGTGACCATCGACTATGAGAACTATGATGTCGATTGGCTTTGTGACTATCGACTATGAGAATTATGATGTCAATTGGCTTTGTGACCATCGACTATATGAATTGTGATGTCGATTGACTTTGTGACCATCGACTATGAGAATTATGATGTCGATTGGCTTTGTGACCATCGACTATGAGAATTATGATTTTGATTGGCTTTGTGACCATCGACTATGAGAATTGTGATGTCGATTGGCTTTGTGACCATCGAATATGAGAATTGTAACGTTGATTGCCTTTGTGACCATCGAATATGAGAATTGTGATGTCGATTGGCTTTGTGACCATCGACAAGATTAAAATGAAATGTTGTGAATGCGAGAATATGAAGTAATGATTGCAAGTATGTTTATTTATATATATGCTCATGTATGTGTGAGGTATGAGTATGAGGATCATGGTTATGTGCTGATGATATTAGTTATTAAAATGGGTATGAATTGTTTTGAATATTTTGAATGATTGATATTATGTGTAAATGGATGTTTGGTATGGATTAGTGTGTTTAGAATGTATTGTTGTGGCTTGAATTAAATTATATTCATGTGTTTTGACATTACTAGCCATTTCAAGGGCATTTTAGTCAATTCATATAAATAAATTTAGCCCATATATCTTTTTGGAAGTTGTAGTCCTCCGAATTAGCTTTCTGTAGCTTTTTAAATCACTTAAATATGAGTTCGGTAGAGGGAGTTATGGTCAACAGAATACAACATGGTTAGTCAGATAGTGTCCCTGCATGCCCATGCGCACGCCTAGGGGTGTGCATGGGTTCCGAACTGACTGAACTAAAAACCGAACCGACCCTATTCGGTTCGGTTCGGTTTGCTTTTTTAGAATTTTCGAAATTTTTGAACTGAACTGAAATTTAGTTCGGTTCGGTTTGATTTTATGTACAAAAATTTCGGTTAACCGAATTAACCGAACTTTATTTTTTATTTTTATTTTTCTAAATATTTTTTAAAAAATATATGCTAATTTAATATTAAAAATATAAAAATAATATATATATTTAAAATTTTCGGTTTGGTTCGGTTTTTCACACATAATTTTCGATTTTTTGTAACCGACCGAACCGAAATTTAATTCGGTTTGGTTCAGTTTTGAATTATTTCAGTTCGGTTCCACAAAAAATTGACCGAACCGACCGAATGAACCATATAAAAAACACCCAATCAGGCACGCCCATGCATGCCAGAGGTGAAAATCAAGCCTCAGACATGGTCATGCGTAGCTTAAGGTATAGTTATGGTATTTTGACAATAACTTGAGCTACAGACCTCTAAATGAGGCGTGGTTTGATGCTACAGAAACTTTAAAGAGTCCTCTACAATGTCATATTTTGAAATTGAGAAGAATCTATCTTTAAGATTCTAAAAATGAGCTTAACATTTTAGTGATCACTTACTTATTCTTCATTGGGACTCCCGTACGCACTCAATGTAGTGCCAATGGTAATGTAACTCTATGGTGAGTGTATATAGACTAAGTAGAGGATTGAATGAATATATTATTATCATGAGAATGTGTCTTATATATATATCTATATGCTTCATTTATTCAACTCTTATGTGATGGGTATATGTGTGCAACTATTTTCGTAGTTGCTTATTGAGTTGCAAGCTCACCCCTTTGCTATTGAAATTTTTCAAGAATTGAGTAAAGAAAGGGCTTAAAGCTTGCATTGGAGTCACAGGTGGGCCAAAGTGAGCTATGGTGTACCTAACCTTCATCCAGCATATCATAAGGTATTGTTGTGTATCGGATAGTATTTGTAGTATGTGTGTATCAATTAGAAGAGTATATATTTAATGCTTGGCATGTATGTACATAATTATTTGTGGTATATATATATGAGTATTCTTTTATGGATTAAATTTTATTATACTTCATGTGAGATGCTTGATTGCCACGTGTGCATGTTTGATTGTGCCACGTGTGTGGTTATGGTGTTAGGTGTCACACAAGACTTTTAAATCTGTGCTTTATTTTAAGCTTCCGTATTTCAGCTTTTGCTTGTAAAATTAGTTTTAGTTTTTAAAATAGTTTGAAAAGCTCAATTCACCCACCTCTTGAGCAGACTAACGGACCTAACAATAACATTTTCATTAATTAAATATAAAACCACTCAACATAATTAACATAACAATTTAATAAAAATAAAAATCTCACACTGTTTTAATTTTACCTATAGTTAGTCCATATGAGGTGCATGGAATAATAAAAAATAATAAATAAAGCGCATGCATGGGTCGGGTCATGGCTTGACTAAAGATCAATAACCATGGAAACTAATGATGATCAAGATTCAAAGATTCAACAATTGCAACTAATAATGTCAAAGTCCTTTGCCCGTAGAGCAAGTTCATTAAATTAAGGTTTGACAAAACCTACATATCTATGATTTAACATCTTTATTATTAATTACAAGTTTCATGTATAAAAAGAGAATGTGTTTAAGGAGTACCCATTATCAAATATTTTTGTTTAAAATAAAAGAAACAATTTATGGCTAACAGCAACTTATTTCTTCTGTGCATGATCAGTGTGCTTTTGTTTCCCTTTTTTCCCACATATAAGATTGTGTTGGCCAGACCATCTACTTCCAAAATCCCTATAACTAGCAGTGAGTTCACTTAGAACAATTCAATTATACCATGGAATTCTTTATTTTTAATTTTGAGTTGGCAAAAAATTTCCTTTTAATTTTTTTACTACATTTATCTTCTCAATCGCAATTTATCTGTGTTGTGGTGTTGTTGCAGAAAATAAGAGCAGGCAGCAAATACATATTCGTGATGTAAGTAAAAGAACGGTAACGCCTTCGTACGATCCACGTCCAAGTCGTTCGCCACCAGGGCCGATAAACAACAGGTACACGACCAGGGCCAATAAACCAGCAAGAATGGTGCTGAAGATGGATTAAAATTTTGCTTGTTAAAACAAGCCAAAAATCATAAACTCATACAAAGAATTGTCAATCTGACATCATTTAAAGATGCTATTTTACAGCAAGACATTTTATTTATTGTTTGAATGATTTGAATTATTTGAAACAGAGTGTTGGCTATTGTTTTATTTGAATTGTTTGAATTAATTTTTTTGTTTTATTCTAATGTTAACTATGCCTATTTTTTCAATTTAATGAAAAACAGATGAAATTAAAGCTCTAGTACAGCTGCAGAGGAGCAAATGAAAAGTTTTGAAGCAACACAAAAAAAAGCCAATGAGAAGTAAAGAGACGAACAAGTCAGAATATTCGCCGGAAGAAGTGATAGCTAAAATTTTTCTTAATGTGTTATTAGTTTTTAATATAAATATTGTTACATTTTAATCCATTAGCTACTCAAAATTAATTATTTCACCTTTTTTTTGGGTTCATTGTTTGTTCATCTCCTGTTATGGGCTACATAGTTTTTTTTTTTTTTTTTTTTAATTTATTAAATATTTAATAGTTAATAGGTGTGTCGTTTTTGGAATCTTAAATGATCTGTTAACATGTTTGGTTGTGTCGTTTTTGGGAATCTTAATTTTTAAATTTTTTTTAATAATTAAGTTTTAAATTTGTCGCTTGGGAATAATAATTATATTTTTAGTATTATTATTATTATTATTTCCATATTTTTTATAAATAAAATTAATAAATCTTTTAAATTCTTTTAATTTACAAATTAAATATGAGATATGTTTAGCTTAATGTTCACTGAAAAATATATTAATCATATTTTGTGTTAGTTGGCAAGTGAATTTTATTTTTAATGTAACTAGTAAAAATATTAAAGTCAAATCATAAAAACATATATAGTTGTTTGTTAAAAAAATTGTAAAACTACAAATAAATATTGTAATTTTTTTTGTTTATTTTGATAGGAATAAATTTTGTACTTTTAATGATGTAATATCAAACTAAAAAAAAAGAAAAAAAACACAATCTATTCAAAAAAGATATTTTGCAACATTCCACCCCAATGCATCTCCACCGGAATAGCCCATTTGATGATGGCTACAGTAGAGAGAGGCATTACCTAAAATCTAATCTAAAAATGAATCTAATACCATTCCAAAGTAATTCTAATCATTGCATCTTAATAAGAGATATTTATATGATGGCAAGTGAAATTTCATACTTCCTTTCATAATATAACTATTAGAAATATATATATATATAAATACCATAAGACACCGAAGGACCGAAAGAGGGTAAATAGTGGAAGAAAAAGATGAAGATGCAAAATGATTTATTGCTTCATTAGACCTGCCAAAATCTCAAAGATCACGAGGCGGGTATCCGTAATAAACAAGTATGAGATGCAAATGAATGTAGTATTAGCACAACACAATGCACGACCTCACTCTCTTGGTATAACCAAGAGGTTATCGTACCAAAGATGAAACAAAGATATAACCACAATAACAATAATCAAATTATACAAGTTTCACAAAAATTCTGATGTGCAAGATCCTTCAAGAAGACAAGCACAGAGCATACGTTCTGTTACTTAATTAAAATAGAAAATAAATAAATAAAGTTTGAAACCAAATTTTAATACCTTTTATTTATGGAAAATAAGAGATACAAATTCTAGCCGAAAGTTTGGATACAAGCGTTTAAGAAAATATTTTTCTCTCAATCACTCATTTACAGTTTGGAAGAACTATGTTTTTAGTTCTCCACCCTAAAAAATAACCCCCCCTTTGGATTCCAGCAAGGACCCTTTTTATAGAAGCTTAAAGGTTGTCTCTATAATTGGAGGTCCTGTAGATCCAAATGTGTGAGTTAAAAATTTAAGCCTGCTCTCCTGGATGGCAGACAGGTAGGTGAGCTATCTTCAAGGTTGGTGGTGATCCTGCTTTTGACTTCTTTTGTAAATGGCAGACAAGAGTTTTTGAAGAAGGGTCACGCCACTTCTCTTCAGTTGTTGAAAGGAAATGGATGGCAGACAAAATAATAGTCTGTAATAATTTTACTTTTACTTTTTTTTATCTCTGCTTTTGGCAGGTAGCAGAAACACCTTTTACAAAGAAAACTTTTATAAATTATTTTACTACAAGGTAAAAACAATCTAAGGTTTGAAATTTTTAAATGGCGGGAAGATGTTAAAATAGTCATCTTCATTATCATCTCCTAAGTCTATAATAGGTTTAGAGGAGCTTGAATCTAAGGATGAGGCTAGTTTAATTGATCCCGGTTTGGATGAGGAAGACCTATTTTCCATGAGTTGTTGAATCATCTGGAAGAAGTCTTTTTCTATTTGGGCACCAGCTAACTTTGGCATTAAAAATGACTTCTGTGCTAAAAAGGTTGTCGTTTCCTTTGGACAAGGAAGCAGATTATTCTTGACTAGCTGGTTGTTGATCTTTTGAAGAGAGATCTTCTCTTTGTAGGCAAAGAAGTCCCACCATTTGACTTTGAATTTTCTGGTAAGAACAGTTTATCCATCTTGTGACATGTTATAATGAAAATACCATACACATACCCAGGGCAGCAAGAATTTTGAAAAGAAAAGAATTGAACCTTTTTTCATTTTTTGAAAGTTTGTAATTTTGTTTGAAAAGGTCATAACAAGGTTTGACTTCTGGAATAAGGGTTTCAGGAATATTTCCAAATAAAGTCCACAATTGAATGAACTAAATAGGGAGTTTGGAGGTTTGGAATTCTTTATCAAAATAAAACAACTATGAATAGTTGTATCCATTATTTTGAATAAAGAAAGAATTGAACCAGGCTTGTTAATAATCCCACTAGTTAAAAAACTGACAATGGGTTATTCTGGTATAGAAGTCTGGAGGAAAAGGTTTTAACCTATGCAACTCAGTACCCTATTCAGTTGGATGAATAATTTTTTGAATGGTGCAAGTTGAATAAGAAGGATTTGGATGTTTTTCATCCTTTTTGAAATGTTTGAATTTGACTGAGCTAGTTGTTTCCAAAATAGCTTGGTAAATACTTTGGGGTTTTGAAATATCCCACAGTTTGTAAAACTAACCTTTTAGAAAAAGTTTCGAAACTGCCTTGGAGGGTTTTTTGTCATAAAATCCTTCCTCCATAATCAGAATGTTTTGAAAACTAATTTTTTCTAAATAGTTTGAGCTTAGTCTCAAAACTTGTTTTTCTTTTAAAATAATTTGAGAAGAAACAAATTTAGAAATCATTTGAGATGATTTTTTAACAAAAATCTCCATCTCTAGATTTTTTGAAATAATTTCTTTTCCTTTTCCCTTTCTATTTGAAGATTGGGAAGGGGAAGAGGTTTGGGACCAGCCCTCGGACGTTCCAATTAAGCAACTTTATGGGTCCTAGCAAGGCTGCCCAACAGCCTCCACCTCACAATTATTATCGTCAGTTGCTAACTTTTGAGCTTTTCTTAGATCGTTGCACCTCGATCACCAAATTTGACTTATTTACCATAGAAGCATACAACTAAGAGTGAGTGTGCCAAGTGATTTGAGGTTCACTAACTCTGGGGATTTGACTTCTAGCATGGATTTTTACATAAACTAAGGGAGCTAAGCTTATTTAGGTTCCTAAAGTAGCTGTGAATGATGAATAGCAAAGTTTAATACTGATAATGCTAATACAGAAAATGAAAGCTGAAGGTTTAAACAAACTACAATAGGGAACTAGGGAATCATTGAAAAACTAAGGAACTCCATTGGAATAAACAAGAGACTAATTTATCAATAGTGTTTGATTGAATCAGAATATAAACACAAAATAAAAAAAATGATAAATCGAAGATTTATTGTTGAAACTATATTTTTTAAAATTATCTGTAAGATGATTGGTTGTGTCTTGTTTGTAGGAAGAGGAGTTCTTTTATCTGTTGAGTTAGTAACTGCTACCTTACCCCACCAACACACGTTTCCACCTTATCTCTTTTTACTTCAATTTTCCCAACGTGTAAATAACGTTTCCATCTTATCCTCACCTTTCAACATTTAAAATTTCATAAATAACCAACTCCTTCATGTATAATTAATTAATTGTATTGGGTCTTGAGCCTATAATTTCATGAGCTTTACCAAATCTAATTTTGGGTCCAAACAAATGCCCCCGGTATATAAATGGTTGTAAAGCCTATTTATATGCATTAAAATAAAATTTTTTGCATTCTATCTTGGTGAGATCCAAAATTATATATGCAGACTTTGACTTTCAAATCTGAGGCATACAACAACCATAGTTAAGGCACATCCTTTCTCCAATTTCTCCAGAAGTTGAAATTCCTATTCCATTTAGGTCTACTATCCTTCAAAAAAGTAATCCCTTTACTACCAGGATATCTATTTCTAATATTGCATCTAAGAATCCCTCTCTTCCACCTTTTGTAAAAACTCAACATTTCTTCAAACATTTATTCCATTCTCAAACATCAAAAAGTTATTTCACCTACAAAATCATTACCTATTGTAATTTTATCCATAACAATGTCTTCCTCACAAAGCCTGACTTCACATTCTACCGAACTAACTTTCCCCTCACTGTCGATGCAACTCTATTCAAGTCGTTCTTCCCCTCCAGTGACCGTTACTTCCCATCACTCACCATCTACCCATGTTGCTATTATTCAGAGCGGGACTGAGGTCGGCCATAATCTCCCCATCACAATTCCTATTATACTACCAGTGTCAACAATATCAATACTGCCTTCATATTCCTCTTCAGGTGGCTTTTCCACCTTCGTTTCTTTTAGTTTTCAAATGATTTTTGTACCGTCCCTATCTCTAGCTTGATCCCAACTGACAGTAATCAAAGCACGTCTGTGATCAACCTAAACTGCTTCACTACAGCCTCAACATCGTCATTTTCATTAGCAACAACACTAGTTTTACCCATGACAACGTCGACTTACTTTTCTGATGGAGTTCTCTTACCGGCTTTGATAGGTTCTAACGGCAGCAATGATTTTAGAGTTGCAAAGTTGACCACAAGCTCAACGCCGTTCAAATCTCTTTTCACTTCTTCGACTCCTTCACTACCGACGATGACCTTCACCGGAGGCTTCTCGACTGTTGCTTTATCGCCAGCTCCAACTTTCTCTTCTCTAGTGTTGTATGCGGAAAACAAGACTTTCTCTAGTTCTTCTTTGATGCTTTTCTCTCCCAGTAAGCTTACCCTCCCTTTTTTCACTATTTACAATTCTGCCATTGATTCAAAAATATATGTTTTAGTGCCTTTTTTTTAAATGTATATATATATAATGTAATGCCTTTTGGTTTGAAAAATTCACCTTCAGAATTTCAGAGGGATTATGAATGGCATTTTTAATCCTTATTTTTAATTCTGTATTGTTTATATTGATGTTGTGCTTATATTTTCAAACTATCTTGAACAACATTTTAAACATTTGAAAACTTTCTTTTATGTTGCTAAGAAAAATGGTCTTGTTGTCTGGACCAAAAAGATCTCTCTTTTCCAATCAAAGGTCAGATTCTTAGGGCACTACATCTATTGTGGAACCATTACTCCAATAGAAAGGTCTTTAAATTTCCAATAAAATTTTAGGCAAAATTCTTGATAAAACCCAGCTTCAGAGATTCTTGGGAAGTCTTAATTATGTCTTAGATTGCTGTCCTAACATTAATAGGATAGCAAAACCTTTGTATGATAGACTTAAAAAGAATCATATTCCCTGGTCTTATGAGTATACTCAAACTGTTCAACAGATTAAAACCCAAGTCCAAACTATTTCTTAATTTCCCTTATTGATTCCAGTCTTCCAAAGATTGTTAAGACTAGTGCTAGTGAGTTAGGTTATGGGGGTATTCTCAAATAATTTCAAAATTATCGGTAAGTAGTCATTCAATATACTTCAGGTAATTAGAATAGTACACAGCAGAACTATTCTACTATAAAAAAGGAGATTCTCTCCATTTTCTTGTGCATCAAAAAATTTCAATATGATTTATTAAATCAAAAATTTTTACTTCACATTGATTGTAAATCAGCAAAAGAAGTTATGCAAAAGGATGTTCAAAACATTGCATCTAAATAGATTTTTGCAAGATGGCAAGCTATTTTAAGTATCTTTGATTTCGAAATTAAATTCATTAAAGGAGATACAAATTCTTTGCCAGACTTTCTAACCAAAGAATTCCAGCAAAACAAATCCTAAATGGTTCAAAAGAAGCATGGTAAAGAAAAAGCAGAATCCTCAGATTTTATCAAAACCATCCCAAAACCCCTATCCACAAAAAAGCCTATAAATTCATGGTTTGATGCAGTCAATCTCACTGAACAAGAGGAATTATCTAAACCTTCCGAACTTCCTCCTTAAAAGGTTTAAGAAATTGAGGCTTGGACCAAGGCCTTGGCCAAAACCCCAGAATTGTTATGGGCAATTCAAAGCTCATTACTGGCCTAAGACACCGAATCAAATAAGGCCCAAGCCATTCAGAAATCCATTGAGGCTGAACAGGCAAAAATCACCTCTCATGAATACCGGACCGATGAAGGTAAGTCATCTGAACTGGTTTGCAAAAAAGAAATAGGAGAGTCTTTATTTTGTAGAATCTCTCTAAAACATTTCACCAAAATAATGTTTTAATAACTACTCCTAGTAGCTCAAAAAATGCTTTGGTAACTACTTCGAGTAATTCATAAATTGTTTTATCTCAACCTAAAAAATCTTCTGATTGGATTTTAAAATCTACTATTCAGAATATTATAACAGTTGAAGAAGGCCTTTTTTAATAAAGATCCATTTCAAACCTTGGAACTTCATTTTCTAAAATCATGGTTTCACAAACCCTGGGTTTATCCAAACCACAGGAGTATTACCAAACCATTTTAGAGTATACAAGTTCTACTGAATTTAAACACTTTATGTTTTTTAAAAAACAGCGAGATCCCTCTTACTCTACTTGTAAAATTTTTAAGGTTTTGAGACTATGTGATTGGGGCCAGAATTTATCCAAACCAAAATAATTCCCCATAAACTTCAAAACCAAATTAAACTTTTATTTAACCTTTTTCTATTGGGATTATGAACAAGCATGGTTTAATGTCTTCTTAATCCAAAACTAGAAAAGAACCTATTCTTGGTTCTTCTTTTTTCATGACCAAACCAATATTACTAAGTACCCTTCTTGGTTTTTTAGATGGTGGAAAAACTATAGAGCCGTTCTAGATATTCTTAAACCAGAAATCCAGGAAAGCTTTCAGCTTTTCAAAAGCAACTTTCAGCCATCCCAGATAGAAAAGAAATTTATCCCTCTATGTCTTTTCTGTTTAAAATTCTTTGTTCCCTGGTTATGCTTATGGACATTGGACTTTTATACCACGGAAGAAGCAACTATTTTACAAAGAAAATTCAAAGTAAAATGGTGGAATTCTTTCAAAATTCCTAAGAAAGTACTGAAACTAGCAATCAATACTTGGCTTAAAAAGAAAGGCCTTCTTGGAATCACTCCTGAAGAGACTACCTTTATAGTACAAAAGTTTCACACTAATGCACTCCTTACAGCTGCCAAAATTGAGGAGGAATATTTTGCCATTATGCAGCAATTGTTCCAGAGTAGAGCTAGCACCTCATCAGCTAACTCTAAAATAGCTCCTTCAAAAGAATCAACTCCTATTATAGACTTGGCTCAGAAAAATGAGGATGACTGTTATGGTATATTTCCTCCTATCAAACATAATATAAATAAATAATAATAGTATATTTTTGCCTGATGGATTGAAAACCTATAAAAGACTGCCCATGCAAAAGTTAAGGCTTTAGCCCCTATGGGTTGAAAATCCTCTTGGACAGCCTATTCAAAATTTGAGTATTAAAAAAACACAAAACCTCTAATTTTCAGTTTTTCTTTGCAGTAACTCCCAAAAAATCTGACAATGAAATTTGGGACCTTCTTGGACAACACTCAGAAAAATATGCCTTTTATATAAAATACTCTCTTCCAGCACATATTTTACCTCCTTCTAGACACATAGTTCCATCTAGATGGGGACCTAATTTTCATTTCGAAGACTTGTTGGGAATATCCACAAATAAAAAATTCACCAACAAAAATATGGACAGAGGAAAATATATCCAAATGTACTATTCATCAACGGTACCATCCCAGATAAGGTACTATTCATCAACAGTATTGCGGCTGATGGTGGAGGACATGATACTATTTATGAGCAATAAGACTGTGTCCAAACAGTACCATTCCAAATTCTATATAAGGAACCTTCCATTTGTTGGGAAAGGAGGAGGCAAAATTCATTATTTTTTAGTTTCTTCTTTTCTTCTTCTCTTTCTCTCTTCTTCTCTTCTCTCATTCTAAGCCAAAACCAAGGATTTGTATCTCCAAAATTTTTAATTTTATTTTGTAAGGATTTTATAGCGAAAACCTTAGGACTAATCTTGTATTATACATTTGATTTAAGGAAATAAACAAGAAGAAGGTACTAAAACTATGTTTCTTTAATTTGTTTATTTTCTGTATACTTTTCGTATATTTTTAGTATACTTTTTGTTTATCTTTTGTTTCTGCATGCCTAAGGCCGGCTTTACCGCCTGAAGCCTATACATATATGAATATATATCATGCATATCATTCATATGGTTGACCCAGCTACCTGATTATTGTGTTCATGCATCCATAGTTTATTTTATTTTATATTATATTTATTTTATCTTATATTATATTTATTTTATGTTTTATGTTTTAGTTTATATTATTTTCATTTTATACTCTGTTTCATAATCTTCAACTGTAATTCTTATTCTCCTTCTATCTTTATCCCCTATCGATCTATGGAACCCATGATGAAAAATGATGCATAAAATGGAACCCATGATGAAAAACCAAAAAACAATTAAAAACAATAATGCTAATATGCAAATTAAAAATAAATATGATGCATTTACTATATTTAAACAAGAATGAATACCAATAAAATAAAAATAAACATATGATAGATACATTAGATAAAATAAATGCTTTGACTACGTTTTTAACATGTATACCTAAAATGAACCAGCTAAATATTTATGTAAAAAGAATTTAAATACTGAAATTAAATTGTGTAAAAATTTGAATGGGGATTTTGATTCAAACGTGACATGTAATATATTTATGAAATAATTATTTATACATATTTTAGCTATGATGTCTTTATAAGAAAATGCATGCCTATACCTAAAACACTTTCTTTTATTAAGAATCCATGGCAAATATAAAATTGAGGGCATTATATAAATTTATATTGCAATGTTAGCATAAATTTGATTGAGCAATGTGCATCCAAAATTGAAAAACTCATATAAGGAACGTGTTCACTTGATTCTTGCAGGGACAACTAAAAGCTCTAGTGCTTCTCTGGACATTCCTTCTACTGGAGAATCAAGCTCAACACTTATCCCAGTAAGTTTTTCAACAACTCTTTTTCAAATTCCCTTTTATTTCTTTTTTTCCCACACTTAATGCTCATTTTAGGGAATTCCCAAGACATCTCCATCACCGCATACTATAGCAGTGGTTGAACCTATCACTCCACAAGGGTCATTGGCACCAAATATTTGGTACCCATCAGGCAAGCAACTATTACTTAACTCTTTTACACAACCCTATACCACTTTAGGAAAAATGAAATCCTGGCCTAAATGTTATGTTGAGTTGAAAAAATAGGCTGATAGACTAACTCTTTTCTATAAGGAAGACTGGAGAAAATTAGGGATCTACTAGCTTATACAAATGAGCTAGGAAACTATTACTTTACAGTCGGACTTAATACAAGGAGCCTTAAGATTCTAGTTCGCTGACTGCAATTCCTTTATCTTTCTAGAAGGTCCCATGTCCATAACCCTTCGTGATGTCTATCACTTTACTATCCTACCCATATTAGGCCTTGATATTCTTTATGTGATTGATCCAGAAACCTTGCCTTCTTCACTAATTTAAACCAAAGGGTTCACCTCTTTTTATAAAGCTATCACCATGTCGTGTAATCATATTAAAAATCCTACTCTTCAAAAACATGTCTCTTTTCTTTGGGTTTTGATTTATAGATTCATTTTTTATCCTACAAATGGTAAACCTTCTACAAAATATCTTACCCTAGCTTGAGCATTAGTAGCTAGTAATTCATATGCTCTTAGAGCTATTTTTCTTAGTTCCCTCTACTATAATTTGGATAAATGTGTATTTGAAGAACCTTTTTCTAAAATTGGTGAAGGAATATGGTTTTTTCAAATATGGTTGTTTTACTACTTCCCTAGGTTGAGGAGCTCTGCTTTCGTACTATATGATAATGTTCCTGCTGGAGTTGGCTTAATGTCTTGTTCTACCAATTTGAGCAGCAGGGAACTCCTTTCCTTTCTTTATTCTACCAACCTCTCAACTACTGACATGTTCATTTCCCTTAAAGATCCCCTCTATAATATTGAATGGCTGACGAAGTACGCCAAGCAGGAAGGTTTGACATTACTAAAGGCTAGAGTTAAACTGGACATTGGTTTCATTGCATCATGCTCTTTCATTATTAGTGGTTGCTCCCTTTCACTAAAAATCACAATTGCATATAAGCCGTATTGGCCTTGCCTTTGGGGCTGCCAATTTGGTTATAATCAGTATATTACAGATGTTCTCCCAAAGCCTCCAGTAAGGATTTCTAAGAACCTCATTAGTGATGTGAAGCGACAAAATTTTAACCTACTGAATCCCCTTATAAATGTGTCAACTGCTTATTCTGAAGCTTTTTCTTCTTGGTAGCCTTCTTAGTATAAGGAAATGGTTCCTCTACACCTTGATGAACTTTTGTCTGGTAATCCTCTCCTCTTTTTGAATAGTTTATTCCATCCTTTTTTCTTTGAACTAACTACTTGTCAACTCCTTCAGGCATAAAGCAAGAAAAACTAAATGCACTCAAAAGGAAGATTATATCCAAGCCTCTACCAAATAAGAAAGCGAAGGTGTTCCGACAAAGGGTAAGAAAATCTAGTTGAGTGCAAGCTAGAAGTAAGTTTGAGAACACCTGTGATGATCTTGTTGATGTCACTAGTGAAGAATAGTCTGAGGCTAGTGAACATTCAGATGAGGATGAGAATTCTTTTGGTAGTGAGGATGATGAAAGAGAGAAATGTTCAGACGCCCCATCTGTGCATGACACTGAATCTAATAATGGAGAAGATGCTCACATCTCTCATTACTACTCCTCCACTTCTATTAATGACCATATTATTTCTCAGCCTAAGGATTTGACTGGTGAAAATGCTCCCTATGATCCACTTCAACATGATAGTGTCTCTAAATGGATTGAGGTATTATTTTGAACTCATTTCTTACTGCTCTTGGTAAATCATTTGCCATTATACCTGAAATAAGTTCCTTTTTTATAGGATTCCCTCTTTGAAGAGAATGAGTCATTCCTTAACTTTGGTGAGCTAAAGACTCCTAACTTTAGCTTTCTGACTGATTCATCCCTCTGGCCAATGCTCAATGATAGATCTCCCTTCAAAATATGATATGTCTATTGCTAAAGCCACCCTTAGGAACTTCTTCATTCTTGATGCTTTTTTATTAAGTAAGAAACATAAATCCTCTACTCAGTTAGCAATTGCCATTTTGTCTAAGGCATTTCCTTCATCTGATGGAAATCTTCCTAATCTGGATGCCCTGTTTAGATCTTTAATGGACTTTACTCATGATAAAGGATCTAACTAAACATGTAGATGCTTCTAAGGTAGATGTCGCTCAATTAAAGAGTGCCAAAGACAAGTTTGAGGCAAAAAAGGCAATTTTTGATGAGAATCAGAAGATGATAGCCCATGTACGAGCTGAATTAGCTAAAAAGAAAGTCGAGCTAATTTCTCTACTTGAAAGTAGAGAATCTTTGAAGAGCTCTTGTGAGCAGGCATTTGATAATCATGAGACTCTTAAAAGTTCTTTAAATACTCAGTGTGAATAGATCCAGCAATGGTGCAATGACCTGAAACAAGCTAAGAAGAAATAGATAGAATGTTATTATCAATGGCATGGTTTGAAAAACTTTGACTTAGATCACCTATGAGCTAGAAATAGTAGGTTCCCTTAGAGTAGAGACCTTTAGTTTAGATCTCACTGATTTTTTTAATGTCTGCTAACTTTATGGATGTGGATGATTAGATTTTCCTTCTTTTTATGGATGAACTTTTGATAACTTTCCTTATTCCATGTTTTGCACTTTTGTATGGTATATATATACTACAGGTACTTAAGTTTGGATTGCAAACAGGCTAAAAGCCTATTTGTCTAAAGATCTCTAATCCTCTTTGATGGGTCCCTAAACTTTCTCAGCTCCAGCCTGGCCATGGTTGACCTGTCAAAAGAGAATAGGTGAGCTAAGAGGGCTTGGTTTGCCCAAAGCCCTTCTGACGCTTAAGTCAGACGGTGTCCCTTTGATGGTCAGCAGGGATAGAGAGATGAAGGAGTTCTGGAGAAATGGAAGAACCAGAAGAAAAGAAGAAAAAATGAGGAATGAGAGAGATCTGACCTAGTGGTTGGTGAGTGGAGGCTTTATATAGCCTTACTCCGTGGACATGTATCAATGGGTGATTGGCTCTTTGACCCTATCAGCACAGTGACTGAGTAGGTATAATCAAGTAGCTTTCTCAGAGAAGGTGATGTGTTAGGTGCCACAGTGACTGATGGTCGGCACATTTAATGTTTATCAGTAGAGGAGGAGTGTATGTTGTCCCTTTGGTGGTCAGCGGGTCAACGTTGTCCTTTTAGTCGTCAGCGGGTCACCGTGGCTTTCATCGATTGATTGGTGTAGAGAGAGGATGTACCTTTTGTGTAACGTGGATGCTCCTTGCCTATGTGGCCTTTGAGACCCTTGGGGAATTTTTCTCATGTCTCCTTTGACGAGAGTGTCCATGACTTGGCCAACAAGTGGGATCCACTTTCCACATGTCCAACTCTCATTGGAGGTATATTTTTATGTATCATCACTCTCTATATTGCATTTATATGTATTATGCAGTCATTCCTAGCATTACAGCCATACATCCATATGCATGTCTTATTACATGTGTTGTGTTCTTGATGTTCTATGATGACCATTGTGATCTATTTATTGTCTTTGCTATGATGATGGCCTTGACTAGATATGGACATGTTTGTGGTGTTTTTCTTGAGATTGCCTTAGGGAACTTAAGTATCAAACAATAACCATTAGATAAAATAGATTAACAAAGGTGGCCAGCAGGCCTACCTTCTTTTATTAAAATCTCGTAAAAATGTATTTACATGAAACAGGCCCTAAGGCCTATCTATAAAAAAAACTTTCTAAAGTGTCATAAGTCTGCTTTACAATATTTGAGCCTAAACAGTTGTCCCTATATGGCCGTGAAGATGGCCTTACATCAAAACTTCATTTTTCTAATATTTCACACATGGTGGGAAAATACTTCTTTAGATAATATCCGTTAATGCTTATTTTATGTGGTTCTCCTTCTAGACTTGATAACCAATAAGCGTTATCTTTCAAAACTCTATGAACCTTGAAAGGTCCTTCCCAGTTTAGAGACCATTTTTCATACTCTCTGTCCTTTGCACCAATAGGCAAGATCACCTTCCACACTAAATCTCCTTTAAAACTCTTCTTCTTCACGCTCTTATCGTGGATCCTAAAGATCTTCTTTTTTTGGATAATCAGATTGTTAAAGGTTTGTATTCTCTCCTCATCTCCACTCTCTAACTTAATAATCATTGCTTCACTATACTCTTCAAGTGTTAGTCCATTATGTTTTGCAACTCTGAGTGAGGGAACCACCATCTCTATTGGAAGAACTGTATCATGCCCATATACTAAAGAGTAAGGTCTCACTCCAATGGCGCTCCTTTTTTGAAGTTCTATAAGCCCAAAGTGTCTTTGAGAGAAATCTGTGCTGATCTCTAAGATTCTCCTCCATTATCTTCTCCAAGATTCCAATTAATACTTTGTTAGATGCCTCGGCCTGACCATTTTCTTGAGGGTAGTGTAGTGAGGAATGAATCAATTTGATCCCATAGTCAGCTGCAAACTCTTGCATCTCATCTCTTGTGAACATAGTTCCCTTATCTGTTATGATAGACTGAGGAATGCCAAATCTATGGATCAGGTGCTCTTTGATGAACTGAATCACATCTTTCTACTCTGCTTGTTTCAAAGGAACTGGCTCCACCCATATAAAAAAATAATCAGTAGCAATAAGAATAAAACAGTGCCCTTTAAAAGAGGAAAGATAAATTTTGCCTATATATTTTAAAATTTTTTAATTTTTTTATGAAAAAAAAGATTTAATATATAAAAGTAAGTCATATAAACAATTATTATTTTCATTATTTATATATATAATGTTTTTAGAATTTAACACACATCTTTAGATAAATAGAAATATAATAGAGTTTAAAAATAATAATTGTTGCTTCCCCAACAACTTAAGAGGTATGAATAACATTTGAGTATCTTGAAAAAGGCAAAGAAACATGAAAAATCAATCTACAGACATCACCTCATTTAAGGCATCAGAAGTGGTAATTAAAAAATCACCTGTGAGATCTCTCAGTGTCTAGAAAAAAAATATATTCTATTGATAATTTAGAAAAAATTGACATGTAATAAATTTTGCTTATATATTGAATTTTTTTATCTAAGAGGAAGAGACAATGATCAAATATTTAACCACTTGATAGAGATAATATTATTAGGCTACATAAAATTTTTTATTAAAAATAATTCAACACCTGTGAGATTTTCAATTGATATGTATAATATTTACATATCTTTGAGTTGATTTTTAATGAATTATTGAATGAAAATTAGAATAATTGGGTAGAATATAAGTTTATTTAGGAAATATATTAGTGTTAGTATATTATTAGGATTTTATTGTTTAAAGAATATTTTAAGGAGTTTTTATTTGATATTAATTTATTTTTCCTTTTTGTAGTTAAGTCTAAAGAGAAAATCCATGAAGAGTGAGAATTTACATCAACATAACGTGTAACATAGCTTGCTAGAATCCGCGTCAAATAGTAAAATGAGCTGAATGGAAGTGACATGCCTTCTCCAAGCTGTATGCAAAGCTACGTGGTTATCTGCTAAGCTAGAAGAAAAAGGAACATTTCAGCATGACATGTGGGATGGCGTGACTCCAACTATGTGCATGCCCATGCAACGTGACACAACATTTTACATGGCTTTTCTAAAGCCATGTCAAGCAATGAAGGGGGCAAAGAAAGGTGACACACTTTTGTTAAGCCTTGAGCCAAACCATGTGACAATCTGCCGAGAGAAAAGGAATGAAGATAGTTTGACACGCCTTCATTATGCCATGCTTGAAGTCATGTGCTCATCTGGATCTTGACTTATAATGCGACACAAGATGCGACATGGCTTTTCCAAGCCATGTCGAATAAAAAGTGGTTTCCTTACCCGAAAAGGAAGAGAATTTTAAGGGTTTTCAAGTTTTTTACCTGGCGGACTCTATAAAATGAGGATTATGATGAGATAGGGGGGATCTTTTATCATTGACTGAAGACACAAACCAGAGCTAAATGAAGATTGAAGAAGATTTGTGCAAGAATTCAAGAGTTTATATTTATTAATTCTTCTTCCTTTTTCATCCTTAATTATGTTTATGTTTTTCACCGCAACCATGCATGGCTAGTTTTCTTTAAGAGTTTGGGTTAGGAGTAGCTATTCCATGATGTGATTGAACACAAGATTTTATTTATTTAATTTTATTTTTAGTTAATTCTATAAGTTGCACTTAATTTATGCTTTCATACCTGGCCAGCTTGTTTGTATGTTTATGGGTAAATTCACTAACGAAAGTTAGGGAAATTTATTGGCTTAAGACTTTTAGGACTTAGATCACTCGACCATGAGAGTAGGCGAGCTCTTCGAGGAACTATGACAGTAGGCTGGGGTCTATGGTGGTAGATTAATTGTTAAGAAACTTAATGAGTTTAGATTAACTTCTTAACCACGTGAGTAGGTTAGCCTTTAATCTTTGAATGCTTAATTGAACTCGAGAGAGTCTTTAGGTATTTTAGAACAATCACCCTTAATTGAAATCAATGTCTTTGTGTAATAATGCGTTCATGAATAATATGTTCATGATTGGATTGGAATAGTGAAACTAAACCTAGACTCTAAGTGAAAACTTGCCACTTAAGTCATTCACTTGAGTATGGAGGACATACAAGCTCAACTAAGAGAGCAATAAAAGTACTCCAAAGTGGATTCTATTGGCCCTCTCTTTTCAAAGATGCTAGAGAATTTGTTCTCAAATATGATCATTGTCAAAGGACGAGGAACGTAAGCTGACGCAATGAGATGACACTTACAAACATCATAGAGATTGAGCTTTTCGATGTATGGGGAATTAACTTTATGGGCCTGTTTTCAAGCTCCTATGGAAATAAATACATATTGGTTGGAGTTAATTATGTATCCAAATGATTTGAAGTAATTGCTTCACCTACTAAAGATGCTAAGGTGGTCACTAAGTACTAAAAGTGGTTCTCACTTTTATAACTGTCAGTTCGAGAGCCTTCTTGCAAAGTATAGGGTAAAGCATAAAATTGCTACAGTATACCATCCTTAAACAAATGGTCAAATAGAGATTTCAAATAGAGACTTAAAGAGCATATTGGAAAAGAAAGTCAATGCTTCAAGCAAAGATAGGTCAACACGTTTGGATGATGCACTCTAGGCATATAGTACAACCTTTAAATCTCCAATTGGGACTTCACCTTTTCGTTTGGTCTTTAGGAAGTCATGTCACTTTCCCGTCGAGCTAGAACATAAGGATTTTGGGCTACAAGGTTTCTCAACTTTGATTTAGCAAAGGCTAGTGCAAAGAGGCTTCTACAATTGAATGAACTTGAGGAGTTCAGGATGGATGCTTATGAGAATGCCAAAATTTACATGGAAAGAACAAAGAGATGGCATGACAAAAATTTGCAGAAAAAGGAACTTAAAGAAGAGGATTTAGTGCTCCTTTTCAACTCAAGATTAAATCTTTTCCCTAGTAAACTCAAGTCAAGAGGGTCAGGTCCTTTCAAGATCAAGCAACTCTTTCCTCATGGAGCAGTTGAATTAGTAAACAAGGCAAATAACACTTTCAAAGTCAATGGACAATTCCTCAAGCCCTATCACACTAGCGAGGAGATCCTTAAGAGTGTCTCTTGTACACTCATTGATGCGGAATGACAACATCGCTACCATGGTCAAGCTAAAAGACCTAAAACTAGTGCTAATTATGAGGCAACCTAATATTCTTTTCAATTTCTTTTTGTTTTATTTTTATTTTAACTTTTTTTTACATTCTACTTTCATGTTAGTTCTCTTAGCATTTAGTTCTTTTTCACTTAGGTTCTTCAAGGATGGCAAAGGAGAGCAGGAAATGAGCATCTGGAATGCGTTCAAGGCATCATGGGATCCAGCAAGGCATATCACTTGTCGTGCCGAGGTATGACTTATTTTTTCCATTATTTAAATTCTTTCCACATGGCATTGATATGCCATATTTATCACCGTGATAATAATTGCTTCTTAGGACAGAACCGCACACAGCATCGGACATAACATTAGCATGCTGTGACATGTCAATTCATTTAAATTTACGGCATGCTTTACAACACGGTGCCAAACATGACATTGTCTTGCTGTGTTATAATTCTTCTCCAATAATTTTCTCTCTCGAAGCAAACATAGTATTCGACACGTCATTTATAATGTCGTGTCCAAATTCATTTCAAAATTTTTGAAAACCAAACTTCACATGGCGTGAGACACCGCAACCATCATGTCGTGTCCTAATTCTCTTCAAAATTTTTCCCGATGCCCGAGCCTCACACGATATCTAACACGACATCTATCATGCCATGTTGAAAATCAATTTCAAAGATTTTGCAACTTAATGAAGACACATTTTGCCCCTATGGATGATTGATGTTATTTTCTTTTTTTATTTTAATTTCTTGTTTTTATTAGGACGTTTAATGTCATTTTATTTTATTTCTTTTCTTTATTTTGTTTAAAGATGTTATGCGTTTAACTATTTGGTTTGTATTTTGGATAATGGTTTCTAGCTCTTTTATTTTCTTCTCCTTTCGATATATCTGATGACTATAAAATTCAGGGCATTATTCTTCTTTTCTATTCCTCTTTATTCTTTTCCTTTTCTTTTATTTTTATACTTTTCGCATGTGTTTTTATTATTGGGGACAATGACGTGGCTAGTGTGAGGGAGGGTTTCTATTTCATTTTATTTTTGCATGTCATTTTGTTCATTTAGTTTTTATAAAAAAAATAATAAATAATAAAAAATGTGTTAATTGTAATATATATTGGGTAATCATTCAACATTCATTAATTTTCAACTCGGTTTCCCTAAATTTTGCCTAGCTTATCTTTAAAACTTTTTGTTATCTTATTTTACAAAATTGATGCTCAGTTGCAATTTGAGAATAACAGTGTATAAGTGTGCGTTTCTAGATCAATTATCGAACTATAGAATGATTTATTATTTAGAATGGTTGTACATGGTCGTTATGTATGAAAAATTTAGTTTTTATAACCTAAGCATGATCTTGGAGATTGAATTTGTGCATAATTTTAGGAGAAGATACCTACAGGTTTGTAACTCTAAAGGAAAAAAAAAGAGAAAAAAATCTCTCTATTTTCTCAAGTAAGAGCAGAACTTAAAATCTAAATTATTTTTATGCTCTGAATCTACTCCAATGCTCTAATTAGGGTATGAGTATCCAAAAGACCCACCTGGCGGTATCCACGCTTAGTAATATAGGAACGGCGGGGATGACTAAGAGTGGGAAGATTTAATTAAAGAGAGTAAAAAAAATTAGTGAAATAGAGCGTAAAATGCATTCACAACCTCGGTTCAATAAAAAGGAGTTATAGACCTTAATGCTTCTCTTTTAAAGTCGTGTTCATTGGATTTTAAAGAGTTATGAGCTCAGGTTGTGATTAGTAAATTATTTATATATGATATATTTTTGTCTGATTATCCTCTTTAGTAAACAAGTTTCAATCTTAGTGTTATCGATTTATATGTCTTAGAAGTTATAAATCTTTGGTTGTAGTTGAGCTTGTTCTTTAAATTTCAATTTTCATTTTTACTTGATGACAAGCAAAACTTTAGTGTGGGCGAATTTGATGTGTATAATATTTACATATATTTGAGTTGATTTTTAATGAATTATTGACTGAAAATTAGAATAATTTGGGTAGAATATAAGTTTAATTAGGAAATATATTAGTATTAGTGTTTTATTAGGATTTTATTATTTAAAGCATATTTTAAGGAGTTTTTGTTCGATATTAATTTATTTTTCCTTTTTGTAGTTAAGTCTAAAGAGGAAATCTATGAAGAGTGAGGATTTACGTCAACACAACGTGCAACATGGCTTGCTAAAAACCATGTCAAATAGTGAAGTGAGCTAAATGGAAGTGACACGCCTTCTCTAAGCCGTGTATAAAGTTGTGTGGTTTTCTGCCAAGCTGGAAGAAAAAAGGAACATTTTAGCATGACATGTGGGATGGCATGACTCAAACCGTGTGCATGACCATGCAACGTGACACAATATTTGACATGCCTTATCCAAGCCATGTCAAGCAATGAAGGGGGCAAAGCAAGGTGACATGCTTTCGTTAAGCCGTGAGCCAAACCATGTGACAATCTGCTGAGAGAAAAGAAAAGAAGATAGTTCGACATGCCTTCATCATGCCATGCTTGAAGCCATGTGCTTATCTGGATCTCGACTTATTATCACGGTGATAAACACGACATAAACATGCAAACAAGCTGGCTAGGAATGAAAGCATAAATTAAGTACAACTCATAGAATTAACTAAAAATCAAATTAAATAAATAAAATCTTGTGTTCAATCATATCATGGAATAGCTACTCCTAACCCAAACTCTAGAAGAAAACTAGCCACGCATGGTTGTGGCAAAAAACACAAACATAATTAAGGATGAAAAAGGAAGAAGAATTAATAAAAATAAACTCTTGAATTCTTGCACAAATCTACTTCAATCTTTATTTAGCTCTAGTTTATGCCTTCAATCAATGATAAAAGATCCCCTCTAGCTCCTCATAATCCTCCTTTTATAGAGTCCACCAGGTAAAGAACTTGAAAACCCTTAAAATTCTCTTCCTTTTCGGGTAAGGAAACCACTTTTTATTCGGTATAAACATGCAAACAAGCTGGCTAGGAATGAAAGCATAAATTAAGTGCAACTCATAGAATTAACTGAAAATCAAATTAAATAAATAAAAGCTTATATTTAATCACATCATAGAATAGCTACTCCTAACCCAAACTCTCGAAGAAAACTAGCCACGTATGGTTGTGGCGAAAAACATAAACATAATTAAGGATGAAAAAGGAAGAATAATTAATAAAAATAAAATCTTGAATTCTTGTACAAATCTTCTTTAATCTTCATTTAGCTCTAGTTTATGCCTTTAATCAATAATAAAAGATCCCCTTTAGCTCCTCATAATCCTCCTTTTATAGAGTCCACCAGGTAAAGAACTTGAAAACCCTTAAAATTCTCTTCCTTTTCGAGGCAAGGAAACCACTTTTTATTCGACATGGCTTGGACAAGCCATGTCGCATCTTGTGTCGCATTATAAGTTAAGATCCAGATGAACACACGACTTCAAGTATGGCATGATGAAGGCATGTTAAACTATCTTCTTTTCTTTTCTCTAGGCAGATTGTCACACGGTTTGGCTCATGACTTAAAAAAAGTGTGTCATCTTGCTTTGCCCCCTTCATTGCTTGACATGGCTTTAGACAAGCCATGTCAAATGTTGTGTCATATTATATGGGCATGCACATAGTTTGAGTCATGCCATCCTACATGTCGTGCTGAAATGTTCCTTTTTCTTCTAGCTTGGCATATAACTATACAATTTTACACACGGCTAGGAGAAAACATGTCACTTCCATTTAGCTCACTTCACTATTTGCATTTTTTGGGATGTGGGGCAATACTTTTGGGATGAACCTTATTTATACAAGAGATATGGAGATGGGTTAATATGGAGATGTGTCCCGGATAGTGAAATCTTAGGAGTTTTTACTCATTGTCATTCACTTGAGGGTGGGGGACATGCAAGCTCAACTAAGACAGTAGCAAAAGTACTATAAAGTGGATTTATTGGCCCTCTCTTTTCAAAGATGCTAGAGAATTTGTGCTTAAATATAATTATTATCAAAGGACGGGGAACATAAGCTGACGCAATGAGATGCCACTTACAAACATCATGGAGATTGAGCTTTTCAATGTATGGGGAATTGACTTTATGGGTCCGTTTCCAAGTTCCTATAGAAATAAATACATCTTGGTTGGAGTTGAATATATATCCAAATGGGTTGAAGCAATTGCTTCACCTACCAATGATGCTAAGATGGTCACTAAGTTCCTTCGAAGGAACATATTCACTCATTTCGGAACCCCTAAAGCCATAATTAGTGATGGTGGTTCTCACTTTTGTAACCATCAGTTTGAGAGCCTTCTTGCAAAGTATGGGGTAAAGCATAAAGTGGCTACACCGTACCATCCTCAAATAAGCGGTCAAGTAGAGATTTCAAATAGATAATTGAAGAGCACATTGGAAAAGACAGTCAATGCTTCACGCAAAGATTGGTCAACACATATGGATGATGCACTCTAGGCATATAGAACAGCCTTCAAAACTCTAATTAGGACTTCACCTTTTTGCTTGGTATTTGAAAAGTCATGTCACCTTCCCGTCGAGCTAGAATACAAGGCATTTTAGGCTACAAAGTTTCTTAACTTCAATTTAGCAAAGGCTGGTGCAAAGAGGCTTCTACAATTGAATGAACTTGAGGATTTCAGGATGGATGCTTATAAGAATGCCAAAATCTATAAGGAAAGAACAAAAAAAGTGGCATGACAAGCATTTGTAGAAAAAGGAGCTTAAAGAAAGGGATTTAGTACTCCTTTTCAACTTAAGATTAAAGCTTTTCCTTAGTAAACTAAATTTAAGATGGTCGGGTCCTTTCAAGATCAATCAACTCTTTCCTCATGGAGTAGTTGAATTAGTAAACAAGGCAAATGACACTTTTAAAGTCAATGGACAATGCCTTAAGCCCTATCGTACTAACGAGGAGAGCCTTAATAGTGTCTCTTGCACACTCATTGATGAGGAATGACAGTATTGCTACCGTGGTCAAGCTAAAATACCTAAAACTAGCGCTAATTAGGAGGCAACCTAATCTTCTTTCTATTTTCTTTTTGTTTTATGTTTATTAATTTTTTTCATTCTATTTTCCTGTTAGTTCTTTTAGTTTTTAGTTCTTTTTCACTTAGGTTCTTCAAGGATGGCAAACGGAGAGCAGGAAATGAGCATTCAGAACACTTTCATGGCATCATGGGATCCAGCATGGCATATCACTTGCCATACCAAGGTATGAATTAATTTTTCCATCATTTAGAGTATTCCACATGGCATTGAGATGTCATGTTTATCACCGTAATAACATAAGATGCGACATGGCTTGTCCAAGCCATATCAAATAAAAAGTGGTTTCCTTGCCCGAGAAGGAAGAGAATTTTAAGGGTTTTCAAGTTCTTTACCTGGTGGATTCTATAAAAGGAGGATTATGAGGAGCTAGAAGGGATCTTTTGTCATTTATTGAAGGCACAAACCAGAGCTAAAAGAAGATTGAAGAAGATCTGTGAAAGAATTCAAGAGTTTATTTATATTAATTCTTCTTCCTTTTTCATCCTTAATTATGTTTGTGTTTTTTGCCACAATCATGCGTGGCTATTTTTCTTTTAGGATTTAGGTTAGGAGTAGTTATTCCATGATGTGATTGAACACAATATTCTATTTATTTAATTTGATTTTCAATTAATTCTATGAGTTGCACTTAATTTATTCTTTCATTCTTGGCCAACTTGTTTGCATGTATATGGGTAAATTCACCAACGAGAGTTAGGGGAATTTATTAGCTTAAGACTTTTAGGACTTAAATAACTCGACTACGAGAGTAGGCGAGCTCTTCGGGGAACCATGACAGTAGGCAGGGGTCTACAATGGTAGAGTAATTATTAAAAAACTTAATAAGTTTAGAATAACTTCTTAACCATAAGAGAAGGTTAAACTTTAATCTTTGCTTGTTTAATTGAACTCGAGAGAGTCTTTAGGTAATTTAGAATAATTACCCTTAACTAAAATTAATGTATTTGTGTAATAATGTGTTCATGATCGGATTGGAATAGTGAAACTAAACCTAGACTCTAAACTTTTTATTATTTGATTACAATTTAATAAGATTGATATGTTTTATTTTTATTACAAAATTCAATTTTATTTAATTTACTAGATGAGAATATAAGTAAAAATATTGGTACTCAATATACAGTTTTCATGGGAACGATATCTTTTGTGCTACAATTCACAATCCGTGTGCTTGCGGGTTTTGATAGCAACAAGTTTTTGGCGCCGTTGCCGGAAAAATATATTGCATGTGAAGAGTTAATAAAAATTCATGTAGAAAATAATTTTTTAACATAATACCAATTAAACTTTTAATATAGATTTTGTATGCAAGAAACATAATACATATATTTATTTTTGCAGTAGATAATCAAAATACAAAAATTACCTATATGACTTTGATTCAAGGAGCAATAAAGGCATTGTGAATATTTCTCAATGCAGAATTAATCCTTGTTCTTGGATAAAATGCTGCAATATTAATTAGCTACAACCCATTTAAGAGCATTTTTTATATAGCAATGTCAATATTGGCAAAGGCACAAAGAATGTCGGGGATTTGTATCAAAGATCTTGATACTATCAATTACATTTCTAGTTTTAATGAAGTTAGTAATCTGAGATAGTCGGGGTTCCAAAAAATATATACTTTTTATAAAAGACAAAAAATAATTATTTGATAATTTTTTTTTCTTTTTCTTTTTGTCTTTTTCTTTTCCATAAATCAAAGCAATTGAGAATTCAATTTTGGAGTTATAAAAAAAATTACGCCAAGAAATAACAATAAATAATGGTGGGCAGGTTTAATATCTTACTTTTTTTGTGAATAAAAACATAACAAACAAGAAAAAGAAAGAAAATTTTATTTCAAGAACCTAGTATCATCGCTATTTGGTTTCTAACCTAGTACAGAAGTTCAAAGCACAAACCATAAGATTACATGCTAAAGTTCAGAAGTAAACAAATATCAATATTAAATAATAAGGGAAAAGTACAAAAAAGTATCATGTGGTTTGTTGCTTTCAATTTCTGACTAGTGGTTTTTTCTATGACAAACTGGTGTCGCATCTATGTCCTTAGGTATATAAAGTTGGAAATTAATATTATTAATTTAATATTAATTTATGCCTCAATTTGGATAAGATAATTGATCAGGAGTTGTAATGAAACTAAGTGAAGGCAAGATAAGGTGCATTTAGAAGAAAAATTATAAGTAGGGGGTTTAAATAAAAAGGAGATAAAGCCTCAAAGTAAATGGAAAAAAAAGGATTAAAAGTTTAATTAAGTAGGGTGAGGTATCAAGAAGCATGTAAGCTTCTTTCCTTCACCTAGGCACCTATGAATAACGTGAAATAAGAAAAGAGATGCTGCATTAAAAATCAGAAAAGGAGAAGAAGGGAAAGAGTGTTGCTGCTTATTGAAGAACAAAGGGAAGAGTAATAGGGCTGGATTCTAGCTAGCTTTGAGTTGAGATTTGTTAGGTTTCCATTTGCATGTTGGTCTCCATCTATATATCTATATAATAAAGCTGAGCACTACAAGTTGGTAGTATAAAATTTTGACACCCAACACTCCCTCATTTCAGCATTTTTCTACCTCTGCTTTCAATTATTTTATTATTATTATTTTTAACCTAAGCATCTGCTATACTATTTGCTTCTCTTTTTTTCTCCCCTTTAATCAAATGGATCAATAATTCTATGGAAATTAAAGAGTCATTTTTTTCCCTCAAAAACTTCCTTCATCTTCTCAACATGACTCAAGTTTGCTCATCTTCAATATACCTTTATCTCTCTTCCCCCTGACATCCTTTCTCTCTTTTTTTATGTCATTTTTTTAACACCGTCATATAGGTATATACGTAAATTTGATTGTTGCTGTTGTTAATATATAATTTATGGTGTTTGGTGTTTTTTCAGGGGTAGTTATTGATTGAGTCGTTGTTAGTGTCTGGTTAAGAATATATCCACAATCTCTAACGATGCCCGGATCATCAAAAGTGGTTCCGATGCAAACAATTCTATGGAGTCCATGGAAGTTCACAAACTTCTCCTTTTCCAATCTAAATCGCACTCTCTCCTCGCTGTCTTTTTTGTTTGTCTTTCTCAATTCAAATACAAAATCGAATTCACCTCATTAGGTAATTTATCCTTCAATTTTTAAAAAAATTTAAATTTTGATATCAAAATCCAAAGAAACTACTTTTTGAATTTTTAATTCTATTTCTATTGGGATTTTAATTTTTAATCTCTGTTAAATATCTTGAGACCAATTGTCCTGATTGTGTATATTTTTGCTTACGGCTCAATAATTTCCAGTTATAAGGTACACCAATTTGCTTTTGCTTAGCCTCTTGATTTTCTTTAAATTGTTTATTTTGGTCGATTCATGTTCAGGATTTTATAATTGAACTTTTTATTATATGGGTCAATTTCTTGAAACTTTTATTTGTGAGATTTTTATTTTCTAATTTAACGTTGTGACTTGTGACTTATAAAAAAATGGATGGATGATTGTATTTTGCATGTTTAGGTTACTTTATGATCAAAAAAGTGTTTGATGAATGTTTGAGTTTGGATTAATTGCAGTATTATTCTTCAATTTCATATAGATATCAAGGGCATAGAATAATAGCTTTTGAAAATAAAAGAGGAACAGCAGTGAGACCATCATCATCATCCTCTCGATCTTCAAATTCCACTGCCTAACCTGCTCTGATAGTTTGGCTATAGTTAGAGTCTCTAATAGGTTAGGTTTGCCTCATATCTTGATGAATTGCTCTCATATAAATTTTTGGGTTCTTGAGTTGAAAGTATTATATGCTTATTTCACCATGTATAGATTACTGTTTTATTATTTTTTAATGTCTACTTTTCCGTCAACTCTCTTTTGTTAAAGTCTTCTCTCAAATAGAATCAATTTTTGTTGATATATTGATTTTTTGTGTTACAAAGATTATATGATGGAGTAGGGAATTTTTGGATACATAACACATGTTCTCTTGGATGCTTGACTCAAAATATTTTCAAATTTGGAACTGATCCATTAAAGCTTGTGAGCTTGGATGTGTTAGTGGTCATAATCAAGCAGCTAAACTTTGTAATTAGCAGCTTCAAGCTCTCTACAAAAAGCTACAGGGCCAATATTCTTATTCAAATGTCATATGTTGATGTTTATATAATAAAATCTAACCTGATTGCAAACTATTCTCGATATAGTTAGCATGCCTTATCTTTTATTTTCTTTTGTTTATTTTTTGTCAATAACTTTGCACACTATAATTTTCTTAATTAATATCTACTATACTAATTTTTTGCTATTAGGTTGTATGCAGAATTTATCATGTTATTAGTTTGTTGTTGCACTTCAATTATCATTCGTACTGGATGTAATGTCAACAAATGTGCATGGGAGGGGATACTAAAAGTTGTTAACAAGGGTGAAGAGTGCATTATCAAATGTGAAGACATAATTATAGGTTAGATGAACTTTGATAGTTGTAAACTAGAAAAAGATGTGCAAATATCTTTGTTTCTTACATTGTTTTCTGAGTTAATGTTATATAGATGAACCATATGCAAGAGCAATTTTAAGAAATTGAGAGCCACATCCAATTGAACCCATAATTGACAGTAGTAAGTCAAGTCTCTCTATTAGCATTTTTTGTTGGGACGATCTTCATTCTAGAGTCCAATCCTAAAGTACACTCGGCATTTAAAACTTGCATGTCTACTCTTGTAGGAACGGTGGTATAATAAATGACCTTAGTCCATTTGCCATTTAAAAATATGGTACATATGATGCAACAACAAAATAACCACACAAATTTCATATAACAAAATATCAAGTTATAACAAATAAAACCATTATAACAAGTGCTCTCAAAATTTTTACAAACACTTTTATATTTCAATTACAAAAATAAAAATGAAGAACTTCAATTAATTGAAACACACTAAACTCGCGGGCATTTGGCTAGTTAGTTATAATCTCTAAAACATCTAATTTGCATTCATCAAATTTTGATTTGGTGGAGATTATTCACAGAGTTTTTATCTTGATTCTATAGGGAATCAACCTACACTACAAAATACTTAACTTATAGTGACCATCTAAAGTAACAAATTTATTTTATTATTTCTTTAATTATTTAAATTTAGATTTATTGTAACAAAGTAAATTATTTATCCTTACAAATTAGATTTAAAGTGACAAAATTTATTTAATGTCTCTATATATTATCAAGTAAATAAGAACTTAAATCCCACATTGACAATATAAAATGTCTATTGAGATATGAGACTTAAATGCCACATTATTAGTAAGTAAATAAGAACTTTATACTTCTCTTTATAAATTGTTCCAGCTTGAAAAATTATCAAGTTGTTATTTTTTTATGGTAGTTATGATAACTGTCAAAATAAAAAAGTTGAAAATTTTTCATATCTTAAAAGTTGAAATTTTAGATAAATATTATATTAAAATTGAAAGTAGTTAAAATTTTTACAATTCAAATTTTTAGATAATATATAAATAATTAGATATAAAATTAATTTAATTTTGTCTCTATAGGCAAATAAATTTGTCTTCATAAATTAATATATAAAGAAACGAGACGAAGTAAAATTATCTCCATAAACTATATCATCTCCATAAACTATAGAGATGAATTTTATTATTTATGGAGACAATTATTATAGTCTCTACAAATAAGTTTTTTTGTAATGCTAGTTGCTAAAAGGTGATTGAGTTGGGTTTTTGCTGGAAGTGGTGAGTGATTCTATTTCAGTTCTTTGTAAATCCTCTTGTGATTATCTTGTAAAAAGCTTTAAAATTTTTAATGTCTGATGTTATCATTTTCTTAGTGATATATGCTTGTATTTGAGTTATGATATTCTTCACTTGCTAAGCTCCTACCTATGTTATTCGTTCTAAAAAACTTTTGGGTGAGATATATGAAAATTTCATTCTATTATATTCATTCCATTACACATGCAAATTACTATTGTTCTTAAGTTATGTATGTGAGTTAATTCAAGGATTAAAATATAATAAATTAAATATATTGTAAATGCAAATGAGTGGAACATATAAGTATGAAAGTTTTAGAAAGACCTGATTGTGTAGAGGTTGATTTTGGGACTATTTTGGATGTAACCAAAGATGCAGAGGCACTAGTAGAGAACTTAGGTGTCGTCTAAGCATTCAGGTGCAGTAGCAGGCCACTCAGGCGCCACCTGAGCAGGTCTGCCATCACCTGATCACCTTGAACCGACACCTGACCACTTAGCCTACGCCTCAGTGTTCCAACCTAGTGTACAAAGTGAATTCGATTGAAATTAAACCTGAATTCGGAACCTATGTTGCATCTTTATGGTGACAATAATACATTTACTGTTTGTGAATGATTTAAGATCTAGAAAAATCCATTTTTCTCTTGTAAACATAAAGTGTATATAGATGTACCCACAAGAACACATTAATAAGTAAGCAAACGTATATATATATATATACATGTACGTAGGCACTTATCTATAGACATATGGAAACATATGCAAATAGAACTCTTGGAACTGATCTAAAAAGAAGTTTTCTTAAGCTCTACAAACTATGTGAATATAAGTTTAATATATTATATATATTCATATCAGATAATTGTATTTGGAACCCAAAGTAACTCTTGAGCTATAACTGAATATTTGTATATGTGTTTAAACTCAAGAAATTATTTTTATTTTAACATTGATTTCTGAACAAACTTGTATTGTATATTTTGGTAAGTGAAAGCAATATTAATTCAAGAAATTACTTCATAAATTCATATATGAAATTTTAAAAAAATTAAAAATAAATAATTTTATAGTTTCAAAAACCTAATTTTTATTAAATAACGAGCTTATTGTACCTTGAAAATCTATTATCAGATATTTTTTCTATATAATTCCAACTTATGCGTAAGAGGGTAACAATATATACATATAAACATAAAACTTTTATATGGTATAATTAGATTTAAATACTAGTAACTAGTGGGACCTCAATTAGTATTCTTTTCTAAATTTTAAATTATATATCGAAAACTACAATGATAATTTATATCTTTGGGGTTACATCAACACTAATGCTCATTTGAACCTATATATATATATATATATACACACTGTGACATCCTAACCTAGGACCTTATTTAATTATATTAAGTAATAGGATTAGAAATAAGATTGAGGGCCTTTTTGGTTATTATGATAACTTGAGGGACTAAAATGGTTATTTGTCAAAAAAAATAAAGTTATCCTTTCTTCTTCACTTTTCCGTCAACTTCTTCTCCATTACGCTTTTCTTTCTTCGTTCTTCTCTATCACTATTTGTTACCTTTCTTTTCCTCTAACTCTTTTCATCAACAATCAAAGAACAACTTAAAGGTTTCTTTTTGCAAATTCAAGGATATATGTAAGAGTTTTTGGTAAGTAAAAGTATTTAGTTTCAAGTTTTTGAATTTGAATAGAATTTGATGTTTTGATTGAATTTTTGAGTTTTAAGCTTGTTTATGCTAAAATAGACCCCTTATGATGTTTATAATAGTGTTTGGGATTGATTTTTGGTATTTTTGGTCGAAAATGAAGTTTTTTTGGCAATTCTTGACCGCTAAGGCGACACCTCAATGCTAAAGAGGTGCCTCAATACTGAGGAGGTGAGTCAGCACTAAGAAGGCATCTCAGTGCACTAAGGTGGCACCTCAGCATTAAGGAGGCGCCTCAATGCACTGAGGAGGTGCCTAAGTGCATTGGGGAAGCACCTCAGTGGCTCTTTCGAGCCCCAAAACCTTAACCGAAGCCGTTTCATACCATTTTTCAGGTCCTATGTTATATCTTTTAGCTGTAGATCAATTAAATTGAGTAGAATTAAGGTTATAAGCTAGTGTTCTAATGATTTTACTTCTAAATATTATGAGTAACCTCAACCCCAGCCGTAGAACATAGCACAGCCCCTCCCAGCTAGAATTGTCAGTTGTCTCATCAGGCAAGTGGATATTAGTATAAGTGTATAGCACTAGGTTTGAATCTATGATATGTATTTATATTTATGTTTTACAAATGATTGATGTTTAATGATTTCTTATACACCATTTGCAATTATATATTTTCTAGTTATCCGAAACCATATGATGTTAAGTTTATTTTGAGCTATACATATGAGAATTTAGTTTTTGAAATATTTTGATTTATGAAATACACTCAGTAAGGTGCCTATGAAATCACACCTTGAATGTCAGGTGCAAAATAAAATAAACTATATTGCCTTCGAGCATTGTCTCTACGCATGCGTATGACAAGGAATTTGCACTTTGGGTAGCCAGGTGAGACATTCAACTCCCAGAGCTACTAGGGATTTATAGGATACCACTTGAGTGTACATTAGTATATATATATATGTATTTATGTATATTGATCTTTGATGATTTTTTCTATAATTTATTTGATTTATTTCAAGATGTGTTAAAGGATCAAGAGGAAAGTACATGGATATTTTGTATTTATAACAGAAAATGTTAGATTGAAAATATTTATTTTAGTACTCATATTGTTTTCCATTTCTTGGATGGAACATTATTTGATTAAAGTTAAATTTCTATACCATGTTATATGATAATATATTAATATTTTTTGTTATTAGATCCTCATAGTATATTACCAGGTGCTCTTCGTGGATAACTTTAGTGGAGGTTAAGCCAACCAATAAACTTTTACTTTTGGGAATAGTCTTTAACAAGAAAAGTTTTATGAACCTATGTATAGTTATCTTGTGGACACTTATGACTCTATTTGATATTACTGTAAACTTGTGATGATACTTATCTATAATAGTTTACGATATCTAATGGTTTTAGAGAAGATTATTAGTCTATTGTTGCACTGTTGCTTATGGTAGAGAGTACGGTGCCACATTTATTGGTATCATAGCATAGGTTATTAATTCTATAGACTCAATTAGGTAGAATAAATTGATTAGGTTTTTGATTTTGGTCTTTTATTATAGTATAGGAAGATGCCACCCCGAGCTATCGATGGCAGAGGTCGCGGCGGACGAGGCCGTGGTGGTCGAGGCCATCATCTTCATAGGGATCCTACTCTATCTTTACCTTTGGAAGGGATGGATGAACATTAGTTACCTGAAGGTAGTGAGTTTGTAGATGATACTGCCTCACAAAGAGATAATTCTAGGGTCACCCTCATAAGTTAATCTGCCACCTTCAGCAGCTCAAATACCACCTAATCCACCTATTGTTGTTTAAATTGATGCTGAATTAGGTACAACTATAGCCCAAGCCATTACAGCTGTCATGACAGCTAGAGAACAACAGAGGCCTTGGAATATAGTGAAACATTGTAGACATTTAGGAGCTGAGAATTTTGATGGCTCTCTAAATGTTGAAAAGGTTGTTGAGTGGCTTAAGAAGATCAAGAAGGTTTTTGCCTCTATGAAAATCTCAGACAGGGAGGAAGTTAGTACAATAAAGATATTTTTGCAAGGAATAGCGGATAGTTGGATGGATCGGGTATATCACCTTCATGGTGATAAAATGACTTGGCAAATATTTGTAACTGAATTTTAAAAAAAGTATATTTCAAAGAGCTATTGGAAAGGGAAGCAATATGCCTTCTTTAGGTTGGCACAAGAAAATATGACTATTAGAGAGTATATGGATAAGTTTAAAGATCTATATCGATTTATAGCCAATATGCTTCCTTTTGAGGAAAATAAGTATGACCAATTTTTAAGTGGCTTGCATGTGACTATTCGGTCTAGTTTGGCTTCTTTTGAGGGTACCACTTATAGGAGCTTAGTAGAAAAAGCTTTGGAGGTAGAGAAGTTAAAGAAAGAGGAAAAGGAAATATTTCAAAAAGGTCGAAAGCACAGTTATAGTTCCTTCTATGATAGTGATAAGCAAATCAGCAGAGGGGTTAATATAGTACTAGTCAGATCTGGTTATGGTAATAGTGGGCAAGATTCATACATGAGCATGGGGTAATAAGTTAATCAATCTCAGATGAGTCAAGGTTCTATAAGGCAGCCAGTTAGTAGCTTTATTAGTGCCCAGAGACAATCTTAGAGTGGTAGACCCTCAACTAATCAAGGAGGAATTACATATCCATAATGCATAAATTGTGGCAAGTTTCGTGAAGGGGAATGTAAGAAGAGATCATTTAGTTATTTTGAGTGCAGAGAAGTTAGGTATTTTAAAAGCGATTATCCTTGATTAATACATTTTGGTGGTTTAGGATGAGGGAATGTAGCCCCTAGAAATCAAAGTGATAGTAGAAATTTTCTATTGAATAAGCAGGTTACCACTAATTCTATCCCTAGTGTTGGTAGAGGTAGTGCAGTTTCTGCAACATCCCACCAAGGACAAAGTGCCCAGTAAAATCAACCTTTAACTTAAGCTAGGGTTTATGCAATAACTTAGGGTGAAACTTTGGCATCTCCAGAAGTTATTACCGGTATGTCAAATATTTATTATTTTCAGAATGGTTATGTGTTAATTGATTTAGTATTATGATTGTGTTCATAGATGATATACTAGTGTATTCTTGAAGTATGGAGGAATATAAAGAACATTTGGAAATAGTAATGCAAATTTTGAGGATGATATTTCTTAAAAGGGAGAGAATTGTGACATCCTAACTTAGGACCTTATTTAATTATATTAAGTAATATGATTAGAAATAAGATTGAGGGCCTTTTTGGTTATTATGATAACTTGAGGGACTAAAATGGTTATTTGTCAAAAAATAATAAACTTATCCTTTCTTCTTCACAACTTCTTCTCCATTACGCTTTTCTTTCTTCGTTCTTTTCCATCACCATTTCTTACCTTTTTTTTTCCTCTAACTATTTTCATCAATAATCAAAGAACAACCTAAAGATTTCTTTTTGCAAATTCAAGGATATATGTAAGAGTTTTTGGTAAGTAAAAGTATTTAGTTTGAAGTTTTTGAATTTTAATAGAATTTGATGTTTTGATTGAATTTTTGAGTTTAAAGCTTATTTATGCTAAAACAGACCCCTTATGATGTTTAGAATAGTGTTTGGGATTGATTGGGATTGATTTTTGGTGTTTTAGTCGAAAATGAAGTTGTTTCTGTGATTCTGGACTACTAAGGTGACACTTCAGCGCTGAGGAGGCGGAGGTACCTCAATGGCTCTTTCGAGCCCCGAAACCTTAGTCAAAGCCGTTTCAGATCATTTTTTAGGTCCTATGTCATATCTTTTAGCTGTAGATCAATTAAATTGAGTAGAATTGAGGTTATAAGCTAGTGTTCTTATGATTTTACTTCTGGATGTTAGGAGGAACCTCAACCCCAGCCGTAAAGCATAACACAACCCCTCCCAGCTGGAATTGTCAATTGTCTCATCAGGTGAGTAGATATTAGTATAACACTAGTTTTGAATCTATGATATGTATTTATATTTATATTATACAAATGATTGATGTTTAATGATTTTTTATACGCTATTTGCAATTATGTATTTTTTAATTATCTGAAACCATATGGTGTTAAGTTTATTTTGAGCTATATACATGAGAATTTAGTTTTTGAAATATTTGATTTATGAAATACACTCAATAAGGTGCCTATGAAATCAAACCTTGAATGTCGGGTGCAAAATAAAATAAACTATATCGCCTTCGGGCATTGTCTCTGCATATTTGTATGATGAAGAAATTACACTTTGGGTAGCCAGGTAAAACATTTAGCTCCTAGAGTTGCTAAGGATTTATAGGATACCACTTGAGTCTACATTGGTGTATATATATATGTGTATTTGTGTATATTGATCTTTGATGATTTTGTTTATGATTTCCTTGATTTATTTCAAGATATATTAAAGGATCAAGAAAAAAGTACATGAAAATTTTGTATTTATAATAGAAAATGTTGGATTGAAAGTATTTATTTTAGTACTCATGTTGTTTTCCATTTCTTGGATGGAACTTTATTTGATTAAAGTTGAATTTCTATATCATGTTATATGATAATATATTAATGTTTTCAGTGATTATACTTATATCCTCTCACTGAGTAGTCATACTCATCCACCTATTTAAACCATTTCAGACTCCTTTTTGGTGGATCGGTAGATCCTCATAGCATATTACCATGTCCTCTTCGTAGATAACATTAGTGGAGGTTGAGCCAACCAGCAAACTTTTACTTTTAGGAATAGTCTTTAATAAGAAAAATTTTATGAACCTATGTACAGTTGTCTTGTGGATACTTATGACTCTATCTGATATTACTGTAAACTTGTAATGATACTTATCTGTAATAGTTTATGATATCTAATGGTTTTGGAGAAGATTATTAGTGTATTATTGCATTGTTCCTTATGGTAGAGAGTTGGGTGCCACATACATAAATACACGCCAAATTTTAATAAGTTTGAATAATTTCTAAAGTCTCTGATTTTGAGAAATTTGGAGCAATTTCATGTTCACATCGAATTTTCTTTGCACTCTAAAATCATTAATCCAAAGTGTGCTTATGAATGAATGAGAAAAGTTCAAACACTTTATAAATCTTTCAAAGCATCAAACTTTGTGAATTGATCAATTTAAGAGCACTATTGTAACCATATTTGTCTAGGTGTATTGATATTATTAGGGTAAAGTGTATTAATATAAGTAGATCTAGTGTGTAACCATATTTGTCTGGGTATAATAATATTATTGGGTTAAAGTGTATTAATATGAGTAGATCAAGCATGTGATGACTATAAGTATATGTGAGTTATTGTTGGCCAATTATTTGATAAATGTCTTTAGGACAGCGCATAGATTAATATGCCTTTAGGGTGAATTTATATGGTTAAAATATATGCATACAAAATTTTATGAGATAATGTGTTATGAAATACAATTGGCGTACATGGTTTATACTGTTGTGTTTAGTTTTAAAATACAGTGATATATGATGAGATATAATATATAGTTTTGAAGTATAATATATTATGTAATTAAATATACCTAGTTATATGTTGCATTGCTCCAATGTACTAAAATGTGTAAAACACATTACAATATAATTGAAAGAAACAAAATTTCAGAAAACCTCAATCTAATATATGGAATGACTAAAATGGAAAATTTACATTAAATATCAATACCTTTTTTTTGGAAGAACCCTAGCAAAGGCATCAGAAAGAGCACCGGGACATCCAGGCTATGCTGGCACCTCCTTACCACCAACATCACACACCCCTACTATGAAATTTAAAATTAAAAAATAAAAGATTACAAGAGTCGATACAACCATCAAGGCAAAACAAAAGCAAGAAACGAAGCTAAAAAAATCTAAAACGCTGAACAGACATAGCATCCTGTCTAAGTAATTCGTCACACTCAAGAGGGTAAGAAGACTACTAAGTTTCAGAATTCAAAGAAACAGCTATAGAGGTAAGCTTGTTGGCAACTGCATTGCCTTCCCGAAACACATGACTGATATGGAATTGAAGCTTGTTGACTGATGAAAAAAAATGGCGCAAATCCTTCCGAAGAGACTAAAGAATATGATGCCAAGTAAATATCAATACCTTGATGGACTCTATTTCTCATTTACTTAGTTGAGAATCATATGTTACCTTATTAACTTTTGCTTTGCTACTTACTTTTCAATATTATTTTTTGAATGGTCTTTATTGTTTATCTATTTTTATACTCTGAATCACTCATTGGGTAATTTTCTTACTAAAATTAGTCACAGTTACTTAATTCTCATATTTCCAGTATAGGTATTTTGTGTTTGGGTAACTAATATGTATATTGTAACATCTCGCACTAGAACTAAGTGGTTTATATATGGATTTATGGACTTATTTGTCATAGAAATAAGTTCTGGATTTTGTTTTGGTGCTTAAGGACCATTCAGGGGTCAAAATGGATATTTTACATTTAAAAAAAAAGATTATTAAATTATTTTCAGAGGTTACTGTAGCAACCTCATTTCATTTTTACGTTTCCTTCTTCTTTTTCTCCTTCTTTTCTTCCTTTCTCCCCCGTTTTTCTTCTTTTATTCTCTACTTTTTTTTCTTCAAATTTTCTTCTGAATTCTTGCAAGCTTAAGGATTTAAGACAACAATTCAAGTTTCTTTTATCAACTTCAAGATTTATAAAAGGAAATCAAAGTAAGTTTTTGGTTTAAACTTTAAATTCTTTCAAATTTGTGAATTATGCCTAAATTGATGTTTTGGTTGAATTGTTGAGTTTTGATGCATGATTTGGTCATAAACGGACCCCTGATATGTCTAGAATTATGTTAGGGTTTGATTTGGGTTAGTTTTAAATGTTTTTAGTGTTAAATTTGCGGGTTTCTGCGTTTCTGGAACGCAGAGGCGCAGCGTCTCTGCGCAGAGGCGTGCGCCTCTGTATAGGCATGTCCTGCGCCTGTTCTAGTGTCAAGTGATGAGGCGTGCGCCTCATAAACTTCCTCTGGGCGCCTCTGTACATTTTGGTGGCGCCTCAGTGGCCAGTCGCGCTCCGAAACTCAGTTTTAAGTGTTTTCGGACCATTTTTCGGGTCCTATAACCTATCCTTTAGC
>CATIWO010184342.1:0-13325 GCA_949673435.1 Macaranga tanarius
ATCAATTTATTAATAAGGTAATTTTTAATAGAAGTTACTATATATTTAGATCATTAGATGTGTTATAATCAATGGTTGAAATTTTTTGTAAAACATTTTAATTTTACATACATGCGAGTATGTATGTATGTATGTATGTGTGTGTGTGTATATATATATATATATATATATTTCTAATTTCGATCTAATTTTAAAGTTATAAAAATTTGTGAAGAAAAAAAATTATTTCTAAATTTTATCAAAAGAAAAAAATTGGATCATCAAAAATATTTTGTTTCAAAAAAGAAAAAATAAAAAATTTTGAAAATTAAAAAGAAAAAAATTATTTTATTTGTAGTTAACGAAGTGAGTGGTATTAGAGTCTAAGAGAAAGTGAATTTCTAAATTATTTGAATTTTGGATTAAATTGAAAAATTAAATTTCTTGAGGGTTAAAAAATTTCTGTGTAAAATTTGAAGAACTTAAAATATAGTGAAGGTACCAATTTGAAACAGAAATAAAAGTTAAGTAACTGAAAAGATAAAAATTAAAATTAAGGAACCAATTTAAAACGAAGAAAAAACTTAAGTAACCATTGGAGAAATTTATCCGAAATTTTTACTTATGTATTCTTTAATTATGTTTTTTAATGTTTAGAAGTGAGTTAATTTGCTTTAAAATAATTATATTTTTATGTTTAATTAAAACTAATTTTCTTTAAATATATACAGTATCAAAGAGTATTTAGAGATAGCTTAATAAGAAGTGAGTGCTCAGTTTGATCTACTAAAATCAATTCTCTGTCTAACCTCCAAAGAATGAAAAAAAAATAATTACATTTATAGAAGCTACAAACATTCAAATATTTTAAAATGTCAATTCAAAATTGAGCAGGTATGTCAATTCAAAGCTAGCTAAGCCAGATGCATCCAAAAGATTGGCTCCAAACTACAACACGATGATAAAACAGGATAATGAATTTAACTCACTGTAAAGATTGTGTCATCTTCACCTAATCAATTAAGGATTATTCAGGCCAAAAGATTGGAAAAATATGAACAAGAAAGCGAAATCGTGATATAAAAAAGAAAAGAAACACAAAGCTATCCAAAGTTTGACATGTTCCCACTAGTTATCCAGCACACAAGCAAGTTCCTCCATCGCCCACAAAATATATCGATCAAAGACTGCCACTATTGAATAGAGCATTAATAATTCAAAATGCCACTCTTTCTTCTCCACCATCATATAAAAAGAAAATCGGATATATCTATCAATGATGATGAAAGCATTATGCTATAATAAAATTCAACGCCCATTAATTGATGGAAAAGTTGGCTCAATAATGTATAATTTTGCTAAATTTATGTGTGAATGTTTCACGATAAAAAATTTAGTATTATTCAATTTCTTAATAGGACAGATTTTTTTAAATCAACTTACTTTTAAAATATGAGCGAAAAATAACTTCATACCCAATTTGGTGTAAGAATATTTTATAACTACATAAAAAGAAGAAAAAATAGATAAATTCGATGTTGTTTAATTGTTTTATTACTAGATACTCGTGATTTTGTTATATAACACTTCAATATCTTAGCTATAATTTTATATTGGTAGCACTTAAATGATATTTATCGCATATTATAATTTATCTCTCATCAGATGATAAAATAATTGAATCAATTTTCACGATTTTTATTTTAACTTGGCAGGTTTTGATCACTTTGTAAAGTGAATATATGAACAAAATAATTTTTATATTTTATTATTATTATTATTATCATTATCATCTAAAACTAATATAAATAGATGTTATCATTTTTTCTTTAACAAATGACATAAAATTTTAAAATTTTAAATGCTAAAAAACAGAAAAATTATGGGTATTGCAAATCACATGTTCAATAAAATAAGGGTAAATACCCCCGTGATTTGTTAAATTACACTACTTCATCCCTGACATTTGAAAAAATACTTATTCATCTCTAACATTTGCTTTTTATTATACTACTTCATTCCTACAGAATGACTACTTAGTGCTGAAAAAAGCAAATGTCAGGGATGAATAAATATTTTTTCAAATGTCAGAGACCAAGTAGTGTAATATATCAAATCACAGGGGGTAAATAGTAATTCACCCATAAAATAAAAAATTAAAATCAGAGGATATCAAATTATGGTAGAAAAATTATGAGCCTTTAATAATAGAATGATCAAATTACATGATATTTATCCACAGTTTTCTAAAAAAAAAAAAATCCAACACCCTTTAGCCAGATATTTCATGAATGAGGTCAGGATGACTTGGAACTGAAGTAAGAATCCCATGTCGAGATAGCGATGAATTTAACCCTATAACAAGTTATCATCTGGATATTTTTATATTGTTCCTTTTCCCCATTCTTTTCGCTCTCATTGTTTTCTTTCATTCAGATTAGCCATATGTTGGGTCCAATATTTTACATTAAATATAAAAAGATCGATCAGATCAATACAATGTTGCTATCTAACCCAAAAAAATCTGATTAAGACAATTGATGTTAATGGTTTACCGCACCAATTTTTTTCTTTCATGTGTTTGAAGAACATAATCGATGTGGCAGGCGACAAGTTGGCTCTATTTTGCTACTTGTATTCAGATTAGTCCATTTTTGCTCTTTTTTTTTTTTTTTTTTTTATGATTATATGGAACCACTTATGATTTTTCTTTTGATTATCTAATTAGGTCTTCCAATTTGTTTAGTGATTTATTGTCCTTGAGTTATGTTGAGTTTCTAAAAATGCTTTTATTGTAATCGCTTAATACATATGCAACTCTTTAAATTTATGTTTTATCAATACTTTTCATCTAAATCAAGTGTCTAAATAATTTTATGTCAACTTATAAAAAATCCATTTAATTAGAAAGTGGCGATAAGAGTTTTTTGTTAACAAATTTAAGTTTCTAAATAATTATTTTGTAAGTTAAAAAGGCAAATTGACAAAAAATACCGAGTACAAGAGATTGCACATATATTAATCCTATTGTAGTTTATAAAGCTAATAATTATATATATATATATATATATATGCACGCATTAAAATTTTTAAAGAAATTGTACTCTGAATACCAATTGTTGAGATAAAAAAAAAAAAAATTAGTTATTTAATTTAAGCCAATCAAATCTAGTTTGATCCGTTCATTTGAACTATTTATTTATTGGAATAACATTTTCCGAATCAAGATTATTAACTAATATTTTTATTTGTGCCTGATGACTTTGGTTTTTAGAATTAATCAATCAACGTATATAAAAATTATTTAACCTTGTTATCACTACCAAACATTGAAGATAGAATAAAATAGATTTTACCCAAGCAACTGAAATCTTAATATGAAATTTTAAGAGTATTCTATACATCACTAATATTCATATATTTTTAATATAAGAATTTAAAAATGTTACCAAATAGAATATATTTCTTTTTATATTATGAGTATTTTTTTTTAATGTGAATTATGAGAATCTAAGCAAACTATAACGTAAAAGAGTAATTTTTCCGTTTTATCAGTTGTTTTATATTACCTCCAACGAAGATATTTTAAGTCAGTTTATTACATTCAATAATGGGATAACATTATTTTTATTGATTTAAATGGAGTAAAGATTAAGGGGGGTGTCTGTATTAAAATTGAGCAAAAGAAAGAATGAGGTATTTTGATCACCATAAACACGAGGAACTTAAAGTGATAAAGAGAAAGGAAGCAATCAAGTTGACGAAAAAAAGTGTCATTCAACCGTTAAATTTCTTTAGCATATTACCTTAATTTTTTTTTTTGAACAATAACATATCAGCTTAATTTTAATCAAAATTTTATACACTAGCCTTTCTAGTTACGCACCATATATGTGTGCATTATTTTTTAGGTATATATATACATATATATACTCATTTTTAATAAAAATAATAATACTAGAAGTTTTATAACTTTTTAATTTGAGCAATTAAATTCTAAAAGAAAATTTATTAGCAAACAAATATTGTAAATTTTTAAACTTATGTCCATTAGTGCTTTCCATTAAATAAATCAATTTTCGTCAGTCATTTTCCTTTACATTTCATTTCTTATTTTTTAAAATATAATTTTGAGTTTAGGATTTAATTAAGCTTTTATTAGTATTTTAAAAAATCTAGTGTTGTTTTATAACTACATGAAAATATTGAAGTATCAGATTATTATTTGATTATAATTTAATTAAATAAAATTTAAAATTTAAATATTTAATTTAAACTATATATTATGAAATTAAATTATTTAATTTGAATTACTTGAAAATAATAATGTAACTGAAAATAAAAAATAAATAAATAATTATTTTAATACTTTAAAAATTAGTATTATATTGAATTTAAGTTTATTAGTAAGTTTTATTTCAAAATTTTAATTTTTATTTAATTTTAAAAACATTACATTTTTAAAATATTAATAAAAATCAAAATATTGTTTCAAAAAAAATAAAAATAAAAATATATATATTTTAAAAGTTTAAGGACTAAAATGTAAAAATTAAAGAGTGAACTACCATAAAATTTCTTTCACTAATAGATAGAACTAATATAGTTTGTTAAAAAAAGAACTAATATAGATAGTTTTTAGAATTTATAATTCTTTTGCTGACAAATTTTCTTTTAAAATTTAATTATGAAGATGTAAAAAAGGTTATAGAACTCCGGGTACTATTAGTTTGTAGCAATTTGGTCTCTAAATTTTATATTTAATAATTAATTTTAGTAAAATTTAAATCGACATATGTCCATGTAGCATGGTATTCTCATGGTACATGTTGGAAAATATATCCCACATTGGAAAAATATAAAGAGTTAGAGTGACTAATAAGTGGTATAGATTAGATCTTAACATAAGTCAATTAGTTTTGTGTTATATGAGTTCAACCCCATTATAAGTCCACGTGTTGTTTATCGATGCATATGTGTTTGCTCATGTAAAAATTAATTAAAAAATACTAATTTTCTACCCTTAACTTATTTTAATTTGTAACAATTTAGCCTATTAATTTTATATATTATATACTTCTATTCGATTCTAAAATTGCTACTAATTATTTTTCATGGATCAAAATTCAATTTAGTTCCAAAACATCCATCATTTTTTTAAAAATCCAATTATAGCCTGGTAATTTGGTTGTATTTGTTATTTAATAAATCAAGATCACAATCAAGTAAAAAAAAAAAAGATGAATTCCCCATAAATTATAAATTTTTTAATAAATACTTGGATAAACTTTTTATGAAAATACATAATAATCACATAACTTTTAAAGTGAAAATTTACAATTCTGGATTTTTTCTTTCAAATTTTAAAAATAATGTCTTCGTCAAATGATAAATATTTTTGAATTTTATATGGATTGATTTTACATTTTGTCACTAATTATAACTATTATCAAGCCATAATTTGTCATTTTTTATTTTTGAATTACAAAATTGATAAATTAAATTTGCTAAAAATTGAAAATATACAGAAAAAATTATATTTTACTTCACTAACTTTCACGTCTTAAAGAACAACTCAAATCTTTGATTGAGTTGATATTCAATATAAAACAACTCAAAAACTTATTTATTGTTATAATATTATTTAATTCTCTTCATCTTTTCTATTCCAATCTTGTTTGAATTAATTGTAAGATTGGAGGGATGGATATTGATTGCTGAAACTTTTTTTTTTTTTACAATAATTGTTGAAACTTATTAATTACTCATTTTAAAACCAATTTTGGGTTGAAAGTTAGTATAGTTTGGTAGTTTAAAATTTTGAGTTATCGTAATTGATCATTTGAGTCAGGTTATGAAATTTAGAAAATAGGTGAATTTGATCTAAAACGAGAAAAGATAATTTTGATCTAAAACGAGAAAAGATAATTTTTTTACTTAATTAAATATTGGGAAAGAAATAGTCATTGTGAGTCACTACAAAAAAAAATAAGGGAAATAGCGATAGACAAAATTTATCACTAAGTAATGACAGATTTGTGATGGAACACAAAGAGTTTGACAGAATTCCAAATTTAGTGATGGAATTGACAATGGATAATAATAGTCATCGTTATTTCGTGGTGCAAAAGGAGCGCTAAAGTCTTTGCAACACATTAGCGATGAGCATGTCATCAATAAATAGCAATGGTTGCTTATCTCAGTCATTATTTAACGATGGATAATTATATTCATCTCCAAATACTAGCGGGAAAGGGCACCAAAATTAAGAGACGATGTAGTAATAGAAAACGCGTAGTTAATTAGCAATGAATTCAGTATCTGTCGCTAATTAAAAATGGTTTTAGTTATTATGTTGCAGATATTGGGTAGCACGCAAATTATAAAAACCCTAATTTCTATAACAAATTATTGATGGACAACAATCCATCGCCTAAATTTTAATGACCCAGCCGCAACTACCTCTTCTTTCTCAATTACACAAATAAGAATTGAGTAGCCTCACCCCCCTGCCCTACCATATTGTTGCCACCACTCTCCCTCCTCTGTTTCCCATCCTTGTCGGTAACCTCGCTAACCCGTCATAGCCACCATTGCCGACCATTGGGGAAGTGCCCCTAATAACCATAAGGTTTGTTTGTTTTTTTTTTTTTTTTTCTATTTTTTGTATTTAAATGGTAGCTTAATTTCTATGTCTCACACTACCTCCTCTCCCAATTTGAATTTGTAATATGTGTCTATTATAGTGGTAAACATTATAACTCAATTGGAGAACTGAAGGGAAGCTCTACTGAAATTTGTTTTAATGTCTATTATAGTGGTAGACATTGTATTTCTAAATAGGTTAGGGCTATACCCTTTATTCAATTAAGTACATTAGAAGTAAAGGGAAACTCTGCCAAAATTTGTTAGAGCAACCATTAAATTATTTCTAAGTTAATTATTTTTGAAAACTATGCTAAAAGACATTGAAAATCTATACAATTAAAAAACTTATAGGTCTTGAAATGTCCACTTCTTTTTAGGTAATTAAGTCAGTATAAAAATGAGACCGAATAGGGTTTAGATGTATGGTAGTTTGAATAATGGTTGGTTACATCCAGAGTTTATAGCCGGTGTTGAAGCTTTTATTAAGTTTGCAAAACAACATCCTAATTGTATAGATGAAAATAAACAGGGGTGTCCTTGTAGCTGAAAAAAGTGTCGCAATATAAATTTTCTTCATGAAGACACTATGAATGTACATCTTGGTTGTTATGATTTTGTTTAAAATTATGATATTTGATATCATCATGGGAAAATGTATGTACTATATTTAGACTTTAAGATACAATTTATTGATGAGATGACACAAAATTAAAGTATCTATATGGGGGGGGTAATATATTTGAGTAAATGGTTCATGACATTACAGGACCATCATTTTCCACAGTACCACAAGAGAAGGAGCTAAATGCATTTACGAAGCATCTGTATGAGATGTTATATACTACTGAATAAGAGGTTTAGTCTGGTAACCCTAGTGGTCATTTTCAGTTTTCAGCAGTAGCGCGATTGTTGAATTTGAAGGCTGAATGCAATTTTTTAGAACGATGCTATGATGAGATATGCACTTTAATTTAAGTTACTTCCATGAGATAATTTGATGACTAATAGATTTTACAGTATAAAGAAGTTGGTTTGATGGTTACGACTACTTATTCAGAAAATACATTACTGTATAAACTATATGATATATAAAGAGAAATATAAAACTTATCATGTTGTGTACATTATGGAGAGCCAAGGTACAAAAGATCATATAGAGGTAATGGGAAGGGCAATATACCTTACAAGATTATGAACTACTTTCCATCAATAACTAGGCTACAATGTCTTTATGCTTCTAATGCAACCCCGAACCATGTGTGATGGCATACTGAGCATGTGCAAAAATAAGATACTACGAGTTATTTCTTTGATTCACCGACATGGTAGCATTTTGATGATTTGCATCCAGATTTTGCTTCTGAATACCGCAACGTGAGACTGGATTTGTGCACTGATGATTTTTAACCTTTTAAAAAATTGGGGAAACAGTACTCGTTGTGGCCGGTTATAATAACTCCATACAATCTACCTCCGTGGATATGTATAAATAATGAGTGCATGTTTCTAATAGTTATTCTGCCTGGTCCTAACAATCCAAAAGATAAAATTAATGTTTTCCTTCAGTTAATTATAACTAAGTTGAAGATGCTTTAGAAAGTCTAGGTGGACATATGTAATATTTTAATGAAGTTAAATTTTCATATGTGTGCTGCCTTAATGTGGACAATAAGTGATTTTCAAGCATATATGATATTGTTAGGTTAGGGCACAATAGAAAAGTTAGCTTGCCTATATTGTATAGAGGACTCTGATGCGTTCACTTTGCATAGAGGTAAAAAGACCATATGATTTGATAACCATAAAAAATTCTTACTGGATGGTCCCATTTTAGAGTAATAGAAAGTAGTTTTTACATGAAAAAAGGGTAATTGAACATCCACTTTCGATTAGATTCGGGATGGAACTATTAGAGTATATTACTTTTCTTGGATTATAACTTGTCACTATTGTTAATTCAGAAGTAATAAATCATAGAATTTGGAATGGTTGTAAGTGAGGTTGGAGGAAACAAAGTATATTTTAGGATTTACCGTACTGCTATACAAATCTTTTAAGATATAATTTAGATGTCATGCATATAAAGAAAAAATATTTTGCAACATTCTGAACATGATTATAAATGTGAAAAGGAAGACAAAGAACAATTCTAGATCAAGATAGGATTTGAAAGAATACTACCATCAGCAGAATTGCACATAGATGAATGTTCTAAAAAAATATCCAAAGACATATTTCACTCTATCAAGATAGAAATAAGAGAAGCTATATGAATGGATAAAGAAGCTGAAGTTTCTAGATGGTTATGTATCGAATATGGGAAGATGTTTTGAAGTAGGTGGGTTTGAGTTGTCTGAAATAAAGAATCATGGTTGTCATATGTTCATGCAACGTTTAATACCAATTGCATTTAGAGAACTCTACCCCTACATATGTGGCACTATCTGATAGAATTGAGTATTTCTTTAAAGATATGACATCAATTGTCATACATGCCACAAACATAGAAAGATTAAAAAATGAAATTTTAAACATCTTATGTAAGATGACATGTATTTTCCCACCAAGTTTCTTTGATTCCATAGAACACTTATTAGTTCATTTACCATATAAAATGAAGATAGTTGGTCCAATGCAGTATATGTGAATATATTAATTTGAAAGATAAAAAATAATATTTTATATTATAAAATAAATATATGTAATACAAGTTATTACTTTATTCTTTGATTTACATGGAGCACTTATTTATTTAATGGAAAAAATGACATGCATTTAGATATCTATAGAAGTTGAAAATAATATCCGCAACAAAGCTAAGGTTGAAGGGTCAATTGTTAATGCATATCTAGTAGAAGGATCTTCATTTTTTATGTGCATTATTTCAATTCATTAGTCCAAACAAGGCAGCAAAAGATCTCGTGGAATGCGATTGGATTGATGAATCATAAGGTACTAATATGTTGTCAATTTTCAAAATATGTGGGAGATCATTAGGTGCTACGAGAATGAGACACTTTAGTGACATGGAGTATGATGTAACTCAGATATATATATTGTTGAATTGCGATGAAGTTAAACCATATGTGAAGTATGTATATCTAAATAATAAACATATATAATGTTATTGATTATGTGTTGAATTTTAAGCAATATTTTCATTTATGCAGCATGTACGAAGCATAATTAAGGGAATGTAATCCTTACATTCAATTAGATGAAGTAGATAAGAAACTAGAAACAAAATTTTTAGCTTAGTTTAAAGATTTTATGAGTACATTTAATATGTTAAGTAAAATTATTAATATGGTAAAAATAATATAAAACATGATAATGACTATTAAATGGTTTTTATAATCAGAGCGTATCAATGATAGAATGCTTATAGATGTTGCATTTGGACCCTTTTATATGGTAAAGTCATATAAAAGGTACTTCATTAATGGATACAAATTTCACATAGTTGGCCATAAGAACATCGAACTATGAACAATAGTGGGGTTTACATAAAGGGATCTAGTTATACTACAAATTATATGGAGTATTTTGGTCAGTTGACAAATAGACTCGAATTGGAATACTCTGCACTACTAACAAAGCAAATTGTGCTATTGAAATGCAAATGGTTTGATCTAAATTCTTGTGGGACCCGCATCCATGACAAATATGAACTTGTTGATGTTTACAAGGGTCGAACATTTAACCGCTACAAACTATTCAATCTTGTATCTTAAACTGCTCAAGTTTATTACACTGCTTATCTTTCAACTCATAGGACATCAAATAACTAGTTAGATATTTGTAAAGTCAAAGTGAGACATGTTGTTGATGTCCCAGAATTAAATGCTCTCGTAGAAATACCCTTCCAAGAAGATGAGATCAAATTATATGAAATTGATACATATATGCAGGAAGTACTTTTAGCTGACCTAAATAATATCTATATTGACGTTGATCAAATTGACTCGTCAAGTAGACAATGAATAAAGATGATGAAGAAGAAAATGAAGTGGAAGTGGAAGATGAAGATACAATGGAAGAGGAAGATAAAGAAGACGAATTTGAAGATGAAGAAGATGTAAATGCAATATATGATGATTAATTCAGTATACACATAAGTATAATTAATTGCCAAAGAAGAACTATATATATATATATAATAAATTGAAATTAAAGAGTTTCTAATACGATTTGTTCTTTAACATTAAATTGAAATTAAAGAAGGAATTGTGTTATGTTTTCAGATATATATATAAGAAAAATTTAATCAATTACATAATCATTAAATACCAATTTCCAAAAATTAGAAAATATTTTTTTTTCTGTTATGGCTTTAGTAATGGATATATATCTATCGCTAAAGTTTTCTTACTTTTTAATTAAATAAATTTAGCAATGGAAATTCAAATGGCTAAAATTTAAGATGGACAAAATATTTAACGACGAATAAGGCACCATCATACAAATATTATCCGTCGCTAATCTGTCTCAAATTTAGCAATGATTTAATTGAACCATCACTAGATGGATTAGCAACCCGGAATTTCCCTATGGATTTTCTCTATCTCTAAATCAAAAAAAGTGATGAATTAGCAACGGATATAGCCATCATTATTGCCCTAATTTTTTAGTGAGTTTAATTTTTTATTGCTTTGTGTATTTTTAATGTATAATTTTTAATTTTGAATCAATTCACCCCTCTTAATTCTTGTGGAACTATAACTTCATTATTGCATATATATCTAAAAATGATATCCAATTATAAACTTTTAAAAATAAGTTAAAGTTTATATATCTAAAATTGATATCCAATTATAAACTTTAAAAAATAAGTTAAAGTTCTTTATTTTTATAAATTTATAAAAAATAAATACTTTTTTTTGTCTAAGTATATATATGAAAAATTACAAAAAAGCATTCACCACCTTTAGCACTTTTGGCAAATTTGACATATTTTTTAATTTTGGCAATGTCATTTATCAGCTTTCTAATTTTTACAATTCAAAGGCACTAGTAAAAATGTGAAAATTAAACAATAAGAGCCAAGTTAGTAGTTGTAGTTGTCCAAATATCAATATATTCTCTAACTTCAAAATAGGGTGATTTCTAGAGCATTTAATACTGATTTGATCTTTTTTTCTATCTTGACTTGACCTAGTACATGTTGATATATTTATTTATATGTGGCTATGTACTTCTCCAATGTCAAATTTTGATTTGAAGTTTCATAATATACGATTGCATCAATATAGGGTATAGAACTATTTAAAGACCCCTTATATTTGTTAAAACTTTCTTTGCATGATATATAGTGGTACTTTGGTGCATGCATCTTCAAGCTTCTATTTCTTCATTATTTGCTCGTATGAACTGGGATGATTGTATAGTAACTATACAATGGTATACTTCTCATTCATGTGGTGGCAAAGTTCCTCATGTGTTTGCTACTTTATTGGAGCCTCACAGGTGGTGGTACATAAATACAATAGTATGCTATTTGGAACTTGAATTTTATGTTTCTTATCGTACTTGTTACACTTTTAAATCTTAAACAATTTCTATATATTTAAACTTTAAAACTTTCAATTGATTATATATATTAAAATTAGAATTTAATCATCTATAAGGTTCAACACTCCACTTTTTCAATGAAAATAATCAATTTTGTAAATTAATAAAGTATAAAATGCGATAATATTTATAGTATGCAAATATGTAACTAAATGAATGTGATTTAAAATGCTCTCCTTAAATTTATGCATAATTAAATGTGAATTTTAACCACTTTAAACATATAGTATATCTTATGTTGAATCAATAATCTTTTAATTGGTTCATGTAATCAATTAGATTTAATTTAACACAATGAAATGGTAATGAAAATGTAAGTATGGCAATAGTACTACCAAACTGCATTTCAATCACCTAAATATAGTTTATGCAATATAACTATATCATACATTGCACACTTAACCAAAAATCAATTTGCACATATAGCTTAGTCTTCCCCTTTGAAAATATAAAAAAAGTAAAAAATGTAAATCAAGCACATGAACAAAATGAAACTATTATTCAAATATAAAAAGCCCTTATAGGTAAAAGTATAAATTCAAAATAATGATTCAAATGTGTCTACCAAGACACTTCAACACAAACACTAACAAGATAAAATAGAGAAAAACTAGCTTGAGTTGAAGTTATGAAAGTCCTGGTATTGAAGATTAGCATGTTCATGAAATTCATTAAATTTGTCATTGACTTAAGCTTAGTAGGTGATGCGGGTCGAATTTATAATACCCTAGTCTCTAAGACTTAGTATAGAGTAAGTAGGGTACCGAACACTGAAAAATTGCGAATTTAGTATTAACCAAATAGATAATAGGATGGATAGGCAATATATTTATAATAAAGAGAATTGTTGAATTAATTTTAATAAAACTAATACTAACTACACTATAGTAATTTATTTAATAGTCTAAAATTCATATTAAATATGATTTATTAGAAATACAATTAAGAATCAATTAAGAACTACAAAAATAATGAATTACTATAGGAAATGATTATAAATATGGTAAGGGCATAAATGCAATTCTCATTGTCAAATATACTTTAAGTCCTTTAATGCAATTCTCATTGTCAAAAGAGGGTAATTCCATTTAGAGTCCACAAGCATTCTCATGTCATTGTGGAGATAA
>CATIWO010184363.1:0-16036 GCA_949673435.1 Macaranga tanarius
ATATATATATAGTTTTCACATCATCTTGTAAAATGTTAATTAATAAATTTGCTTTAGCAATTTATTAAACATGCATTGATTCTAAGCCATTTTGCTTCATACAGTTATTTTTTTGGTAAAATTTTAGTCCAAGATGGGAGAGATGTCAAGCTTCCAGTTAGGTGTTATTGGTGCACTGTTCCTTTCAGTGGCATCATCTGTCTCCATTGTTATTTGCAATAAAGCTTTGATGAGTAATCTTGGCTTCCCTTTTGGTAACTACCGGCACTTATCTCTTGTTTTTACTAATGCCATTTTTTTTTTCTATTTGTTATATGCCCATAATTAATAATTATGTGTACTAGTATGAACCATTAAATCATAATTTTTTATTTTTTATTGATTCAAATGGTGAAAAGATTAAATCTTTTTAATAAAATTTTATATTCAAGTCTTATATACAAGAAATATGTTAGAAAAAAATTTACTCAGTTTAATGATTATCCAATTTGAATTCCAAAATAATTATGGCCCTTTTAACTATCGAATAATGAAGGAATAAAAAAAAAAGCATAACTTTTTACACATTGAATTGGTTACTTTTAGAATTGATGAATATTTTAAGACTCTTAATTAATTTTTGTGCTAATAATTGTTTTTTTTAAAAAAAACTTTGTTTATTTTTTTTGGGTGTTCTTAGCAACAACTCTTACTAGCTGGCACTTGATGGTAACTTTCTGCACACTTCATTGTGCACAACGTTTCAACTTGTTCGAGTCCAAGCCCATTGACATGAAGACCGTGATGCTTTTCGGCATTCTTAATGGTGTTTCCATTGGATTGCTTAACTTGAGCCTTGGATTCAATTCCATTGGATTCTACCAGGTAACAACCCATTCTGCAAATCTCAACCTTCTATAATTTAGTCTTACATCAAAAGGCCAGATTTTTTTTTTTTGTTGACAGTATCCATTATTAGCTTTGCCTTCATAAAAATTTTGGCCGTTAATTGTTAGCATTAGTAAAAAAAATAATATGTTACTTTGTGGGACATTGTAGTATAAATTTTATCCCTGAAATCATTTAGGAGTAAATATTTTACTGTCATATTGAACATGAAATTTTAAATGTTCATGTTTCTCCGCCTAAGCCAATTAATTTACACCTTATCAGCAAAAGGTAAATTTAGTTCTTATTGGAATTAACTCTTTTATCCCACATTAGTTTGTATACTAACAATGTTTTCTTGGGGTTTTTTTTGTTGTTACTATATTGCAGATGACCAAACTTGCCATCATACCATTCACTGTGCTATTGGAAACTATTTTCTTCAAAAAACAATTCAGGTTACTGATATATATGCCTATTAGTTTCAATATTGGAGCAGAATTTTTCTAAAAACATTACAATAATTTTCTTTTCATTACTTATTAACTTTATTGCAGCCAGAACATTAAGCTGTCTCTCTTCCTATTGCTTGTTGGAGTTGCCATTGCCTCTGTGACAGATCTCCAGCTCAATTGTCTTGGAACAATTCTCTCTCTGCTAGCCATTGCAACAACATGCGTTGGACAAATTGTATCCTTTATTGTTTTCTTAAAAAATGAGTTTTTATTTTTATTTTGTTTAAACCACTAGTATTGAGAGTTCTGTGAACTTAACTAATTCACTTCGACTAGAATAATAAAACACCCCTAACAACTGAGCATTCTTAGTGGCCGAAACTCTCTACTTTATAATCATTTGTGATATATACATATATTTTTTTTATCATTAATTGCATTACAAACAAAAAGAAGTTCATTTCTTAACTTAATTTTTAATTCAGCTGACAAATACAATACAAAAGAAGCTTAATGTGTCTTCCACACAGCTGCTTTATCATTCAGCCCCATTTCAGGCAGCTATTCTTTTTGTCTCAGGACCTTTGGTTGATCAATTCCTCACTAAAAAGAATGTCTTTGCATACAAATATTCTCCTATAGTCTTGGTACGTCAAATTATTTTAATTTTAAAATATTTATAAGTAGATTAATAATTTAGTGATTGAGTATCTGTTATATATATATATATATATATATATGTATGTATGTATGTATGTATAAGACCTGTTAGGATTTTTAAACCTTTACAATCCATTTTTAAAGAGATTTCGAGATTATGGTGATGATGATAAATGAAACTATACGTTGGTGTATGTGCAGGCATTTATCATCCTATCATGTCTAATATCAGTGGCAGTGAACTTTAGCACATTCATGGTTATAGGGAAGACATCACCAGTTACATATCAAGTGCTTGGCCATCTAAAAACATGCCTTGTTCTTGCATTTGGGTATACTCTATTACATGATCCTTTCACAGTCAGAAACATCATTGGAATACTAGTTGCTATCGGTGGCATGGGCTTATACTCCTATTTCTGCACCCAAGAAAACAAGAAGAAACAATCTGTTGACCTTTCTCTGGGTCCTCAGGTAATCCTCCCTCCATTCATTTTTTTTTATTAGTGTCATGTGGTTAGGTGCCCATAGTCTTAATCTACCAATTGGCCTAGGCATTATTGGCTTCCTAATTCAAAAAAATGATATATTGGAAGAAAAAAAAAATTAACATTTCATTTTGATTTTGAATACTAATATATACAAATGGATGTGAACTAAAATTATATATTTTGTTTCAGATGAAGGAAAAGGATAGCACACCACTCTTGGCAATACAAGATAAAGATACTCATGAGGTGAAGAAATCAGCAAAGGACTCTCTTGTTTAAGTAAATAGGACTTCTTTTATTAAATATAAAGAGGTTATGTGCATGATGAGGGTGTTGTTTGTCTAAGACATTTTGTTGGGTGTAAGTAAATGATTTTGATTCTTTCAATAAAACAATATTTCTTTCCTTGCTCTCTTGTTCAAATTCATTTAAAACCTTTGCTACCCACTTATTTAACATTTCTCACTGAAAATATTGATACATATTTTTGCTATGGGTACACCTCTTCTCATGTTTCTTTAAAAAATATTTTGAGATCTCCAATTCGACTCACCTAAAAACTTCATCTCTTTAACTTAAAATAAATAAATTTGTGAGAATAATATTGGACAAGTAAACTTTACCCAAAAGAAAAAAAAAACCATACTACAGCCCAATAAGACACTTTGAAGGCTAATCCAAAATAAAAGAATGCTTTGAAGCTGCGTGCACTCTAAATTGAGCTCGTCCGGTTCATCGCTTTGCTAGATGAACTTATTTACTTTAGAAAAAAATATATATTGAAATTTTTATAGTAAAAAATTCTTAATTATGCATCTAGATTTTTACTAATTGATTAGTTATATTTCTAAATTTTCAATTTAATTTATTACAAATTTAAATATATAATTTTATTATTTTTAAACGTTTTAAATCTTTGCTTTTTTGTATTTAGTTTTTTTTTTTTTTTTTGAATACATACATAACAAAAATTATAATTTCAAGTGAAAGTTAGAATATATAAATAATTTATCGGTGAATGTTGATGTATTTAAATATGTATTCAACCTATTTTAGTCTTCATCCAAACATTATTGATATTACTAGAACAACAAAAATAATAATTCTTGTACCGCCTGCATTATTTTGATAACTACAAGTCTACAACATTAAATTGTAATCATTATTGATTTTTATCTTTCACCTATCCTCCATCTAACCTAATTAAACACATTGATATGGACAGAAAAATGTCTAATGTGGGTGATGACATATACATGTTCATTGCTAATACGTTTTCTTCTATGCTTACTATAAAGTATCAACCAATTCTACTTTATTTGATCAACCATTTTTCTTATGAATAAAAAAATGTGAAATAGTCTAAATATTAATAAATGGTAAAAAAATTATAATTATTTTTTAAAATTAGTAATGATAAAAATTTAATTTTGTATTTTAAGATATTGTTAAAATGCAATTACCATTAAATTACTTTTTCACATACTTAATTATTATTTTTTAAATGTATATATATGTGGCTATAGACCAACAATAACAATGACATTAAAAGAAGTGGCTCTTGGTTTAATCTTGACCCTGACTTATATATAAATGATAAAATATCCCCATAACAAACCTTATGACCTATAGTCTACTACATGACGTTGCTCATATTAGGTAACATTCGGAAATATATAAATTTTTACGTGTGTTTCAATTGATTTATCAAATTGTATGATTCAAATTCATTATACCTCAAGTTTTTTCATATAATATAATAAGATGCAATTCACAAATGTTTCAATATTCAGATGGGTAGGTAAGCTTCCAACTTCCAAGTTCCACTTAAGTTCTCAATAAATTGCTTTTAAAATTGTGATTTGTTGAATTTTTTGTCACATGTTAGCCAAGTGAGATTCATATACAACACAACTTAGGTAGGAAAGATTGGTTGTGATGCCTTATTAAGAAAATGACATTTTTCATGAAATTTTTATTGGTATCTCACTATTGTCACACTATACCTTTAGCACACGTAATTATGGTTTATATATATTAGCGTTGCGTAGTCAAAGATTATACTCTAAAAAATGGCTCTACGGATACTTATATGGTCAAATCAAATTGATAATGATGGAATGCTTAATGGTTTTATTAGTCCGTCTGATTTCAAATCTTTTTTTTTTTTTTTTTTTTTTTTATAGCGATTTCAAACCAAATTAAATTAGGTAAATCAAATTTAATTTTGAATAGCGATTGTTATAGCTCAATTAGCATAACATTTTTCAGTTTAATTTTATTTGCTACTAATATACATGATCAATAACAAGATGCTATTTTAATAATCAAAGAAAAAATAAGTTACTATCAAATTTTTAACTAAAGTTTTTGAAAAAAAATTTGAATTGCTCTTCTAAAATTTGTAATAGATATCAATTGTTGACCTTTTCAAATTAAGAGTCTCAATTTGAGATCTCATAGTCATGCTAAGTATGACTGAAAACATATATATATTTTTTCATAATTGCAACTTGATACTATGTCCTACTAATTAAAGTCACATTGCTACTATGTCAAAAATACCCATTGAACCATTGAAAAGTTAAAGAATACTACTATACAATGGAGTCAACCATCAAAGTAAATGACTTATTGTCAATAGAATGATAAGAAAAAACACCTAATTTTTTGAGGATGTGATGAGCCATGTTGCAATAACTATTTAATTTTTTTATAATTATTTTTTAAATTTAACTCTAAAAAAAAATATAACTTACAATATTTTAATTAACATAGATGAAAATAAATAAAATAGTAAAAAAAATTAAGATTTTAAAAGTTGAGTTTTTTATATCAATGTCAAACAAATCCTTAGATGGTGGTGATAAATTGATAATTAAGAAGCATCCCCTTTGATGTTGTTTCCTAACACACAACATCTTCAACAGCCAAAAAGAAAAAGTGCAATGAATTGTTGGCATTGATTTTGCATCCATGCCAAAATTTTTATAGATGCATTGATTCAATATATATATTTTTTTAATATTTTTGTTCTTTTGCAAAACATAAAACATGTCGACATAAACATTACAGATCATGTTGATTGTTAATCCCAATATGAAGGGGGGAAAATAATTTAAAAAAAAAAAAACTGAAAATTAGGGTAATAGAAATAAAAGTTTCATGTTCATTGGTAAATCCAAGGAAAACACATGAACTTAGAGAGCTTTTCTTCTTTATACTATGCTTTAAAAATCTCAAAAAATGTTAACAATTAAATTTAAATTTTTATAGTAAATATTTAATTCTCGAAATGTTAATTCAGTGATATGTTATGTTATTATTTTTTATCATGACATAATCTTATTATGTCAATCTTAATTAATTACTTTATTTAAAATTATCAAATTTTGTTTCACTCGTTAAAAATATTGAACTTAACGTTTATATTTCAATTTAATTTTTAAAAGAAAAATATATGATAAAAAAGTAGAACCATAATTATGTGCACTACTAGAATAATTGGACTCTACATTAATATAACGGTGCACATGACTTGTGTTCTATTTTTATAGAATAATAAGTATAGTAGATACTAGATAGCATGATTTATTTTAAAATAATATTCAAATTGAATGCCAAAGTTGTAAATCATTTTTTTTTTAACTCCACACAGCTTTGAGGGTGTGAACTTTTTACATTATTATTATTATTGATAAATACGAGAATTATCATGTTCCTATATTTATGAATCTAAGTCCTAAAAGGATTCCGATCAACAAGGCTAAATAGACCTAATTGATAAGAAATTAGGACTCTTATTATACTAATCCAAATAGGATTAGGTATGTCCTTCTTATGCCTATATAGAGGCTCATATCTCACATTATATTTTATCTTGAATAGACTTTCTCTAACTTAAGCATCGGAGAACCTACGGATCAGAGATCCTAGGCTCATCCAATGTGTTCTTTTGTGCTTGTAGGTTTGAAGGAAGTCGGCATTCATCAATTGGCGCCGTCTGTGGGAAATTTTCCCAAATTTATTCTCTATTAATACTCTTCGGCCATGAAAACCTAAGAGGGGAGAAGCCTTCAGTTTCTTATCTTTAAGCGACAAAGAAAAGCTCTCTATTTATATTTTTTCAAATAAGCTCATGCGACGGCTAGAACTTTGCCGTGAACTCATGCAACGACTAGGCATTCTACTCTTCAATTTCAAGAGATCCACTAGCAAATGAATAGATTTCCGTGCAGTGGACTGGAGCCAACCCTTACATCTTCAGTATCAAAAAGACGCTCACAATGGTATATCTGGTTAATTTGCGCCAGGCGCTCCAGAATAATTTGGCAAGGATTTTCGTAGAAAAAAAAAATCATCACGCCTAATAGAAGGTGAAATAACGTGGGAAACATGCTCACGTCATCAAAGCATCATCAGGATGCACTAATGAAGGCATGACCATCCATACAAAAGCACAAAAGTGACACTTCGCCATGATGGAAAAGAGTACTTGGTTCAAGAGCAGAATGGTGTCAGAGGCAGTGAAATAATTCGACGTGGTTCGCAACTTGCGTCTATACAACGTTGCATGCAGCATCCATACAACGTTGTTAGACTTGGTTCGCAACATGCATAGCCAGTTGAGAAGACCTGAAACTGGAGGTTACACTTTAAACCAAGTCGAATTATTTTATACAAATTACATGCATCATCCATACAACGTTGTTCACCCTCCCCAAAAAGGCCAGCTCCTGCTACTGGCATTGCGAATATAGATTGTGAGTGGGAGTTTGCTTCTCCTTTATATTATAAAGAACTCAAAAGGCTCGCTGCACCACCTGTGAAGACAGTGGTGGCAGCGGCAAAACCTGCAATTCCTGAGAGAAAAAGTATCTAATGGTAAGGAAAAGCCACATCACTGTTGAATGGCAAAGCGTATGGATTTATGGTAATACGAGACACTGCTATGTACAACATGCATTCAGTGGTTCAGGTGAATTGAAGGAATGGTCAAACACTGATGTATCAGAGAACGCATTGAAGAAAATCAAAGCAAAATTCATTTTGCTCAATTCACTAAAATCGACAGAAGATGTCACATGTTTTTACAAGTATGGGAGCTTAATAACCATGAAAAACAACAAAACCGATGTAAAAAATAGGTCCAGAAGCTACATGACAAGCAGCGAAAATAAGTTCTTTGCTTTTGGCTTTGCACCTGCATAATGAGATTATAAGCCTCAGGGCAACGATGACCCTTGTTGTTTTCTCAACATAGAAAATACACGTAAAAATGACTTATTGCTGTATACTGAACATGTATACAGCAATATCAGAAAACTAGACAGAGATTGAATCAATCTTCTACTTTAAATCAATTTCAGCCGTCAAGCACTGGCTCCGCTGGTGAAACTCAGCGAATCAGTTCTCACAACGTTGTCAGATTTTGAGTTGAGCATCCAAAAGAACTCATCAAAAACTCTAGTACCAGGCGCAGATGTTTCATTCATTAATGAACCTACGCAATGAATTACCTAACTCTCCTCGGTGATTACAGCAATGTCCTCTCAAATATATATATCGCCAGTACTGGCGATATTAGTACGATTCACATGGCTGACACTTATGCTTCTTTGTAGAACTTATGCAACCCATGTCAAAATGCTATTGGAGCATAACCAAATGCAACCCATGAAATTTTTGGGCCAGAGAATTATTTTCCTCAACTCGAGGGGACTAAAACTGTCTGCGGTTCAAACTGAACAGATATGGTATAACAGACATCTTCAAGTTCCTTTGAACTTTCAAAACTTTGGTGATTGGAGGGAGGGTTTCGAATACACAACTTCGGAAAAAATGATGGCAACACCACCAACACAGATAGAGACATCACGACGAACACTAACAGTGACGAGGACAGATAATTTCTCTTCCTTATTTATTTTCATAATAGAGCAGCTATATGCACATAAAATGCATGAACACTCTTTAACCTCAACAGGTGATAAAACCCTGTTTGGCCAAAATTCACACATGAATATGCATGTACATGCATGAACTGTCTCTAACCTCAACAGGAAGGCCTACAACAAGCCCGTACGCCTATATATGATGTTCCATCTGCTGTATGTGCCCATGGCAAATCAAGTGAATGCCATGGCGAATCTTGCGAGTAAAAAACTGAGCTAGAGCTGGTATTCCAGCCACCCCAAGCATAATAATGAATGATAGAAATAGACTCAGTGAATCTCGTTGCTTCCACAAAGCACTATCAGTAATACGAGCTACATAACGTAGCTCATAAAATTGATTGAGTCCTCAAAAGTCATCCTGGCAGTAACCGAAACCTTTATATACAATGGTTCCTGTGTAAACTCCATTAAAAGGAGAAGGCGAGGATATATGCTTCAAATTATACGCTGCTGGACAAGGAATGGAACAAATGAATCAAAGTCAGCGCAATAGACATAGGACATATTATTTTAAATTTGTGAGGAAAGCATCGAATGACAGCTAATGCTATTGCAAAGAGTTTACATGCCAGGGAATGTGCCTGGCGTCTTATATTCACTATGTTGCACGATAAAAGATATCACCCATGGAACAAACAAGTCGTTGTTCATAACACTTTTTACTCACATGAAAAATATGGATAGATGCTGCTCTGTAAAGCCAGCTTGACCTCCCAAACTAACCCCAGTCACAGTCATCTCAATCGCGACAGCTACAGGAGCCGCTCATGGGCCAATCTTGCTGTTCAATGTCAACCACTGCACTGGGAAAATAGTTTACTAGCCTCTAATCAAAGGCTACATGACCCAATGATAGTGAGGTTAATTGTCTCATTACTTTAAGGCTCCCGCTTGGGTTACAAGCCCGCTACTAGGAAACATGCTCTCGTTACTTGGCCCGGCTAGTGCTGGAATATGACGAGAACGAGAGGAAGGGCCAAACAAATATTGTACCACATGCATCACACAGAAGAGGCCATCCTGTATTCCTGTGCATGGAGTTGAAATAATAACGAGCATCCCAACAAGTGACAAGAACAGATAAGTCTTCTTCCTCAATTATTTTAATAAAGTAATTGCAAATACATATTATGTGGATGGACATAAATTATATGATATGATGGTGACTGAACCATGGTTATTAAAAATTATAATAGGGTATGCGTACTCTAAACAGTCAAATTGACAATTTGACAAGCTATATACCAACATACCAACAGATATATTATTATCATTGACAATTTGATAATATAAGGTATGAACACTTTATTCATACGAGGAAAGGAAGCAACTAACTGAATGCATTCATATAATGAGTGAGTTCACTTGAATTTAAATTTTGCATGACATCTATCATTGCTTTAAGGAATTAAATTGCCATTATATCATATATGCGATATAGCATGAGCCTTTTATCTAATATTTGATACCGCCTATTATGGCTAAATCAACTACACCCGTTTGCAATGCAAATACTATAAATCTTAGCACAAATTTCTCATGTAACATTTTGAGATATTCACTATACATGTGTTGTTGCAAAATCACGGATAATCTAGTATGCTATCATTTTGCCATAGAAAGCACATGTTATTTTCTTGTAGATAAAAAATGGCTCATGAGCCGGAGCAGTAAAAAATTGTGCTCTCAAGAATTTTCCATTGTCACATATTACATGTGCAAAAAATTATACATGAAGAGGGGGAGATTATCCTTTCCTATATAAAACAGAGATATGAATCTCCCTCCTTAAAAAGGACTTTTTCTTCACGAAGAACTACACAAGAGAAAAAAGCATATGCATAAGCTCTCCTACCTCAATGTCATTCCAAAAAGAAAATGGCGAACAGTTCAAAGAAGACAACACTCGAGCTTTGATGAAGCTCAAACTCAAAAAATAGCAAATTCAAGAGTATGGACAAAACGTCACAAAGCTAACATCAACAACGAATGAGTTTTGATAAAACTCAAAAGACTAAGTTCGAAAAAATAAACCTCTCAAGGTCATAATATACGAACCTCTCAAGGTCATAATATACGAACCTCTCAAGGTTCACAAAAAGGAACCTTTCAAGGTCACAAAAAGGAATCTCTTAAGATTCTTGAAAATGAACCTCTTAAGGTCACAAACGAACCTCTTAAGGTTCACGAAAATGAACATCTCAAGGTCACAAAAAGGAACCTCTCAAGGTCACAAAAAGTACAAATTCATGAGCATGGATAAAATGTCATAAAACCAACTTCGATAATGAATGAGTTTGATAAAACTCGGAAGACCAAATTTGAACAACCCGAACACTCAAAGTGCCTCATTAGGCCTATATATCGCTCGATTAGCGAAAAAAATAATAATAAGCCCGAATACCACGGACACTCAAAGTGCCTCATTAGACCTAGATATCGCTCGATTAGCAAAAAAAAATGAGTCTGAATGCCACGGACACTCAAAGCGCCTTATTAGGCCTATATATTGCTTGATTGGCGAAAAAATGAGTCCGAATGCCACAGACACTCAAGTGGAAAAATGGGTCCGAATACCACGGACACTCAAAGTGCCTTATTAGGCCTACATATCACTTGATAAGCGAAAATAGTCCAAACATATGGACACTTTAAGTGCCTTATTAGGCCTACATATCAGCGAGAATAGTCTGAACGTATCTGATGCGTCAACCATCGAAAGCATCACCTCATAAAAAATAAATATATATGTTTTCTTGATTAGCAAGGCAAGAAATATTGGTGCCTTCAAATACCATCACTTAGAGCCTCATAATTTCTCGAACATAAATATTCGATAGTATTAGGGGGAGACTTGATAGTCCATACAAAATAAAGAACAAAAATGAACCTATTAAGGTCATAAACGAACCTCTCACGAGGTCAAAACATACGAACCTCTCTTGGTTCAAAATAAACGAACCTCTCACGAGGTGAAAACATACGAACCTCTCTTGGTTCAAAATATACGAACCTCTCTCGGTTCAAAATATACGAACCTCTCTCGATTCAAAATAAATGAACCTCTCACGAGGTCAAAATATACGAACCTCTCTCGGTTTAAAATATACGAACCTCTCTCGGTTCATAACAAACGAACCTCTCACGAGTTCAAAACATACGAACCTCTCTCGGTTCATAACAAATGAACCTCTCACGAGGTCAAAATATATGAACCTCTCTCGGTTCAATATAAATAAACGAACCTCTCATGAGGTCAAAACATACGAACCTCTCTCGGTTCAAAATATACGAACCTCTCTCGGTTCAAAATAAACGAACCTCTCACGAGGTCAAAACATACGAACCTCTCTTGGTTCAAAACAAACGAACCTCTCACGAGGTCAAAACATACGAACCTCTCTTGGTTCAAAATATACGAACCTCTCTCGGTTCAAAATATACGAACCTCTCTTGGTTTAAAACATACGAACCTCTCTCGGTTCAAAATAAATGAAGCTATCACGAGGTCAAAATATACGAACCTCTCATGAGGTCAAAATATACAAACCTCTCTCAGTTTAAAATATACGAACCTCTCTCAGTTCAAAATATACGAACCTCTCTCGGTTTACAATAAATGAACCTCTCACGAGGTCAAAACATATGAACCTCTCTCGGTTCATAACAAACGAACCTCTCACAAGGTCAAAACATACGAACCTCTCTCGATTCAATATAAATAAACGAACCTCTCATGAGGTCAAAACATATGAACCTCTCTCGGTTCAAAATATACGAACCTCTCTCGGTTCAAAATAAACGAACCTCTTACGAGGTTAAAACATACGAACCTCTCTCGGTTTAAAATATACGAACCTCTCTCGGTTTAAAATATACGAACCTCTCTCGGTTCATAACAAATGAACCTCTCACGAGGTCAAAACATACGAACCTCTCTCGGTTCATAACAAACGAACCTCTCACGAGGTCAAAATATACGAACCTATCTCGGTTCATAACAAATGAACCTCTCACGAGGTCAAAACATACGAACCTCTCTCAGTTCAAAATAAATGAACCTCTCTCGGTTCAAAATATACGAACCCCTCTCAGTTCAAAACATACGAACCTCTCTCGGTTCAAAATATATGAACCTCTCAAGGTTCAATACAAACGAACCTCTCAAGGTCAGAACCCTTCAGGTTCACAATATGCGAGCCTCCTTAAGGTTCGACACTCCGATGCTAAATAAATATCCTTCTCAATGAAGGACCTTCACATGCAAATCTGTAGAACATGACTAATGAAAAACTGACGGATAGCTTTTTCGAACATAAATATTCGATATCATTGGGGGGACATCTGATAAATATGAGAATGTCATATCCCTATATACCATGGAATCTAAGTCCAAAGAGGACTCTGTCTACATATAAGATCAATAATAAAAAAGGAGTCCTAATTCATTATCCATTAGGACTCACATGGTACTAAACCAAATAGGACTAGGTATGTCCTTCTTATGCCTATATAAAGGCTCATATCTTCATTATTAAATCATCTTGAATAGACTTTCTCTAACTTAAGCATCGGAGAACCTATGGATCAGAGATCCTAGGCTCATCCAAGGTGTTCTATTGTGTTTGTAGGTCTGGAGGAGGTTCGACATTCATCAATTCTATAATTATTAATTTATTTTATACCGAACCAGGTCAAAATAAATTTATGAAAGAAGTTATCGAGTTCTTAAATAAATACTGTATTTATATATGAATTTTACCTTAAAATAAGAGTAACATATCCCGTGTGTACAAAGGGAATGAGTTTTTAACAACATTAGAAATTTTACTTAGGGACGATAATTTAGCGTCCCAAAAAATACAATTGGGATCTAACCATCTATAATGCCTCATGTAGCAAATTTACCCTTATTTTTCAACCATTGAGAATGTTTAAACTCCCCACAATAAGGGCATGCAACACATCCTTTGATACTCGAACTAGATAAATTAACATAAGATGAAAAATTATTAATTGTTCTTAAAAGAGCTGCTCATATTTTAAAGTTTTGGCTGCTATGTGCATCAACACCATTCCATAATTGGTTTAACTCAGCAATTAATAGTTGTAAAAAAAACATCAATATCATTACCGGGTCATTTCTCTCTAGAAATCACCATTGACAATATTAAAGAAGACTATTTCATGCAATTCCAATGCTATAAATTATATGGAATCAAAAAGACTGGCCAAGTGCTATAGGTCGTACTCATTGTCCTAAAGGGGGATTAAAACCATCACTAGCTAGAGAAAGTTTGACACTGCGAGGGTCCGAAGAAAACTCTAAATATCTAGAATCAAATTCTTTCCATGCTAATGCGTCAACTAGATGCTTCAACTTTCCATCTTTAGTGCGCCCATCCATATGCCATCTCATTGATGAAGCAGTTTTTTGATGATATGTACAATCATTTTAGTCTAGGTATTCAAGGAAAATAACATAAATTTTGGTCGGCTTTTTCTTTCTCGACTTATTTACATCTTCATCAACTATATCACCAACATCTCCTTTAGATATTATCCATCTTGAAGAAGAACACACATCACAAGATTCAAAATCAGCTTTATCCTCCCAATACAAAATGCCGTTATTTGGGCACGAATCAATTTTCTCATACCCTAGTCCCAACCTCTTGATAACTTTTTTAGCTTCATAATAAGATGATGGCAGAGTAATTCCATCAAGAAATGCATCTATTAGTAGCTCTAAAAGCATGTCAAAAGACTTCGCTGACCAGCCAAACAAACATTTTAAGTGAAATAATTGCAAAAATAAACGATAATTTTGAGAACTTTGTACAACCCGGATATAGTTATTGGTCACTCTCTTGTAATAAATTTTGAAATCTATTTCTTTCATTATCTGTATTGAAATTTTGAGTAACTAGTTGTGCATCACATACTGCTATATGTTGGCTTGCATTCAGTGATTGTTGGTATGCTCCTTCTTCACTAAGAATAGGTGAGCCATGATTTGTATAACCATCTTTTGCATCTTGGTAACTAAGTTCAGGTCCGACTACAAATACATCTTGGATTAGTCCCCTCATTTGATTTTCCCCATCAAGACGTGATTGATAATTTGTGGAAATAGTGCCCGAACTATCATTTCCTTTGTTTGATGATAAAAAATTATTTTCACTATGAAATAACCGGACATATTAGTTTTTTTAAAATCTATCCCATACTAAATGTGCTTGAATAATTTCAGCATCAAAAGAAAATTTATTGTAATATTTCTTGCAAAAACAATAAATTACTCCATTGACAACTATTTTCTCAACAGCAAATTTTATGAAATAAGCCAATTCATTAAAAAATTTAGTGCTAGATCTAGACTTATACATCCAAGTCTTTTTGTCCATTATAAGTTATCTATTTATAGTATTAAAAAGCACATACATGAAGTTTGTAACTATAGATTATGTAATTTAACATATTATATGATAAATATAGAATAACTGAAAAAAATTAAATTTGCATGTTTGGAATTGAGAAAATTGTAAATTTAAACATGTAAAGCAAGTGTTGTAAATCACAAATTCACAACACAATTTAACTAATCTAAGAAGCAGAAATGTACAAAATTGGGGGAAGTTCATATTAGTTTTGGTAATTGAACCGTCTAAAAAATATTTTCTAATTTTATTAGCCCAAAAATTAAAATTCACAAAATTAATTAAGTATTACGTCAATGTGCTTTAATTAAAGTCATTACTGTATGAACTTTGTAAACTTTTGGCCATGGAATATGTAGCTTTATGATATTTGTCTATTGTGTTTCAAATTAAACAAACTATATACTTATTTATTATAAAAAAAAAGGCATATTTTAATTATTTAGGATGAATGAATAAGTTGTTTAAATTTTAAAATCTAAAACTAATTGCATGTTTTTTTTTTTTAAAAAAAATATGAACCAAATTTCTGTGCATTAATAGTTATATGTGCATTTTCAAAGAATCAGTATCATGAACTCAGTATTTGTAGTTATATGTGGTTAAATTCTTCAATAAAATATAATATAATTTTATCTAATGTATAATGCAAGTCTTTGCCCAATTCATTGACCCTCAAAACGTTGACATCTACAGAGGCGTCAGTACTAAATTAATCTAAGTTTTCTATTCAAAGAATCAGAATCATGAAATCAGCATTTGAGAAATATATTTGACAAAACTATTAGAATTATGTAAAAAAAAAAAAAAAGCAAACTTGAAAAGCAATTCCACTACATTTTGGATCAGGGAAAACTCAAGCTTACTTGGATTTACAAAACCACAATAGCTGAAATGAACGACAAGATGTTAATGTGCTCCTACCTATGCCAATACTTATTAAATTGGAATTACAGAAAAAAAAAAAAAAAGGAAAGCTAAAACTATCATTAAGGAAATCAAGAAAATATTTCATTGGCTGATTAATAAAAGTAATTTTATTTATATGGGCTTGATCCATCATGATCTTGCATTATTCATAAGAGAAATTAATTATATTTAATATTATCTTGATATATAACAAGTATATTCAACTTTCTGTAGATAATTACAATTTACAAGTCCTA
>CATIWO010184405.1:0-30071 GCA_949673435.1 Macaranga tanarius
TGTATCATAGCTCATGCCACCTGGAACACCATAGTTAAATGGTATGTCCGAGAGGCGTAACCGTACCTTATTAGATATGGTACGATTAATGATGAGCTATACGGATCTTCCCACATCACTTTGGAGTTTTGTACTCCAAACTGCCTCCTATATCCTTAATCGTGTTCTATCCAAGTCCGTCACTTCCACACCATATGAGATATGGCATGGTAAGGCACTAAGTCTTAAACATATTAAGATTTGGGGGTGCCCGGCTTTTATCAAAAAGCTAAAATCGGACAAGTTGGATGTGAAATCGATTAAAGGAAGGTTTATTGGATATCCTAAAGATAGTTTAGGATATTGCTTTTATCTTCCTGCTGAACAAGTTATTGTTGTAAGTAGAGATGCCATATTTCTTGAGAAAGAGTTTTTTGAGGAAGGTGGAAAAGGAAAGAAGATATTATTAGATGAAGGGTCATCTAAGGAAGCCCAAAAGATTGATCACATGAACATTGATCAACCCGAAGAGCCTATTCCTATTGAGAATGTCATCACACCAACTCCTAAAAGATCTAATAGGGTATCTCATCCTCTGAAGAGATATGATTTTCTCTATGATATACAAGAGTTGTTGCAAGAAGGTAAGATCTAAATTTGTCAAAAGCAAAAATTACTGCTAGCATCTCCTTTTTGGTTGTTGCATAGTTGAGCTGCACATTATTCAATATTTGGCTTGCATAGTAGATGATATGAAGTTTATTTTCCTTTCTTTGGCCAAGTATTGCTCCTATTGCATAATCACTTACATCACATATCAATTCGAATGGAAGATTCCAATCAAGTGATACAACTATAAGAGCTAATATCAATGCTTCTTTCAACCTATCAAAAGCCAATTTACAATCATTAGTAAAGTCAAAACAAGAATCTTTCTCAAGTAATTTGCAAAGAGGTTCAGAGATTTGTGAAAAATCCTTTATGAACCATCGATAGAATTATGCATGGCCTATGAAACTTCGAACTCCCTTGACATTAGTAGGATACTGAAGCTTTTCAATGATCTCCACTTTTACTTTATCCACTTCAATACCTTGTGCTGATATTCTATGCCCAAGAACGATTCCTTTTCCACCATAAAATGACACTTCTCCCAATTCAACACTAAGTTTGTCTCTTCACACTATGTAAGAACTTGCTCCAAATTCTTCAAGCATCCTTCAAAAGAGCTTTCAAAGACTGAGAAATCATCCATAAATACATCCATAATTTCTTCTACCAAATCTGAGAATATGGCCATCATGTACCTTTGGAAGGTTGCTGGAGCATTACATAATCCAAATAGCATCCTTCTATAAGCAAATGTGCCATAGGGACATGTAAATATCATTTTCTCTTAATCCTCTAGAGTAATTGCTATCTGATTGTAGCCTTTATAACCATCTAAGAAGCAGTAGAAAGCATGTCCTGATATCCTCTCCAACATTTGATTAATGAACGGTAATGGAAAATGATCCTTCCTCGTAGCTGAATTCAATTTCCTGTAGTCAATGCATACTCTCCATCCATTCACCACTCTTATAGATATCTGCTTACCGTCTTCATTTTCTACCATAGTCATGCCTCCTATCTTTGGTACACATTGGATAGGACTTACCCATGAACTATCTGAAATTGAGTAAATAATCCTTGCGTCTAGTACCTTAACCACTTCTTTATTCACCACTTCTTACATGTTTGGATTGAGCCTTCTTTGCCTTTCAATGGTTGGCTTGTATTCATCTTCCATTAGAATTTTGTGCATGCAATAAGATGGACTTATCGCTTTTATATTTGAAATTTTCCAACCAATTGCTCTTATTCTCTACTTAAGCATCCTTACAAGAAAGTCTTCTTAGTTTCGGGTGACTTTAGAGGATATAATCACAAGTAAAGTTTGATTCTCTCCAAGAAAAGTATACCTCAAATGTTGGGGTAAAGGTTTCAAGTCTACTTTCGGTGGTTTTATGATTGATGGTGGTGTAGGTTAAGTGTTTGGTAATTGAATTTGGGAAAATGAGGTTTGGGGTTTAAGCTATTCTTCATCTTGGGAGGTTTGTACCTGTATACACTTCTCAATATTTTCCATTTCATCATAATTTTCCAACCTCCTTCATTGGACTTCACTCATACATTCGTTCACAACATCAATTCTAAAGCACAAATCGTTATCAAAAGGATGTTTCATACCTTAATAGATGTTGAACTTACAACTTTCCTCACCTACTCTTAGGGTCAATTTTCCTTCATATACATCAATGATTGCTTTTACTGTGTAAAGAAAGGGCATACCAAGGATTAATGGAACATCTTCATCTTCCTCAAAGTCAAGTACAATAAAGTCAACTGAAAAAATGAATTTTCTAGCCCTCACAAGCACATCTTCTACTATGCCTTCTAGATTCGCACTCCAAATAGCCTCCTATATCCTTAATCGTGTTCCATCCAAGTCCATCACTTCCACACCATATGAGATATGGCATGGTAAGGCATTAAGTCTTAAATATGTTAAGATTTGGAGGTGCCCGACTTTTATCAAAAAGCTGAAATCGGACAAGTTGGATGTGAAATCGATTAAAGGAAGGTTTGTTGGATATCCTAAAGATAGTTTAGGATATTGCTTTTATCTTCCTGCTAAACAAGTTGTTGTTGTAAGCAGAGATGCTATATTTCTTGAGAAAGAGTTTCTTGAGGAAGGTGGAAAAGGAAAGAAGATATTATTAGATGAAGGGTCATCTAAAGAAGCCCAAAAAATTGATCACATGAACATTGATCAACCCGAAGAGCCTATTCCCATTGAGAATGTCATCACACCAACTCCTAAAAGATCTAATAGGGTATCTCATCCTCCGAAGAGATATGATTTTCTCTATGATATACAAGAGTTGTTGCAAGAAGGTAAGATCTAAATTTGTCAAAAGCAAAAATTACTGCTAGCATCTCCTTCTTGGTTGTTGCATAGTTGAGCTGCACATTATTCAATATTTGGCTTGCATAGTAGATGACATGAAGTTTATTTTCATTTCTTTGGCCAAGTACTGCTCCTATTGCATAATCACTTACATCACATATCAATTTAAATGGAAGATTCCAATCAGGTGATACAACTATAAGAGCTAATATCAATGCTTCTTTCAACCTATCAAAAGCCAATTTACAATCATTAGTAAAGTCAAAACAAGAATCTTTCTCAAGTAATTTGCAGAGAGGTTCAGAGATTTGTGAAAAATCCTTTATGAACCGTCGATAGAATTCTGCATGGCCTATGAAACTTGGAACTCCCTTGACATTAGTGGGATACTGAAGCTTTTCAATGATCTCCACTTTTACTTTATCCACTTCAATACCTTGTGCTGATATTCTATGCCCAAGAATGATTCCTTTTTCCACCATAAAATGACACTTCTTCCAATTCAGCACTAAGTTTGTCTCTTCGCACTATGTAAGAACTTGCTCCAAATTCTTCAAGCATCCTTCAAAAGAGCTTTCAAAGACTGAGAAATCATCCATAAACACATCCATAATTTCTTCTACCAAATCTGAGAATATGTCCATCATGTACCTTTGGAAGGTTACTGGAGCATTATATAATCCAAATAGCATCCTTCTATAAGCAAATATGCCATATGGACATGTAAATATCATTTTCTCTTAATCCTCTAGAGTAATTGCTATCTGATTGTAGCCTTTATAGCCATCTAAGAAGCAGTAGAAAGCATGTTATGATATCCTCTCCAACATTTGATCAATGAACAGTAGTGGAAAATGATCCTTCCTCGTAGCTGAATTCAATTTCCTTTAGTCAATGCATACTCTCCATCCATTCACCACTCTTATAGATATCTGCTTACCATCTTCATTTTCTACCATAGTTATGCCTCCTTTCTTTGGTACACACTGGATAGGACTTACCCATGAACTATCTGAAATTGGGTAAATAATCCCTATGTTTAGTAGCTTAACCACTTATTTATTCACCACTTCTTACATGTTTGGATTGAGCCTTCTTTGCCTTTCAACAGTTGGCTTGTATCCATCTTCCATTAGAATCTTGTGCATGAAATAAGATGGACTTATCGCTTTTATATCTAAAATTTTCCAACCAATTGCTCTTATTCTCTACTTAAGCATCCTCACAAGCAAGTCTTCTTAGTTTCGGGTGACTTTAAAGGATATAATCACAAGTAAAGTTTGATTCTCTCCAAGAAAAATATACCTCAAATGTTGGGATAAAGGTTTCAAGTCTACATTTGGTGGTTTTATGATTGATGGTGGTGTAGGTTCAGTGTTTGGTAATTGAATTTGGGAAAAAGAGGTTTGGGGTTTAAGGTATTCTTCATCTTGGGAGGTTTGTACATGTATACACTTCTCAATATTTTCCATTTTATCATAATTTTCCAACCTTCTTCATTGGACTTCACTCATACATTCGTTCACAACATCAATTCTAAAGCACAAATCGTTATCAAAAGGATATTTCATACCTTAATAGATGTTGAACTTACAACTTTCCTCACCTACTCTTAGGGTCAATTTTCCTTCATATACATCAATGATTGCTTTTATTGTGTAAAGAAAGGGCATACCAAGGATTAATGGAACATTTTCATCTTCCTCAAAGTCAAGTACAACAAAGTCAACTGAAAAAATGAATTTTTTAGCCCTCACAAGCACATCTTCTACTATGCCTTCTAGTTCCTTTACTTTCCTATCTGCAAGTTGCAAGTGAATGCTTATAGGTTTTGCCTCTTCTAGTCCTAATTTTCTGTAAATTGACAAAGGTATAAGGTTAATAGAAGCACCTAAATCAAATAAAGATTTTTGAAATGATAAATTTCCAATAGAACATGGAATAGTGAGACTCCCTGGTTGCTTCCTTTTTAAAGAAAGTTTATTAGAGATGATAGCACTGCACTCCTTTGTCAGTGTGACTGTCTCGAATTCCTGTAACTTTTTTTTATTAAAAATCAACTCCTTAAAGAACTTTGCATATTTAGGCACCTGAGCAAGACATTCCACCAAAAGCATATTGATATGGAGTGTCTTGAATCTTTCCAAGAACTTTGCAAACTGCTAATCATGCTCTTATTTCTTCAGCTTTTGTGGATATGGTACCGGAGGTTCATAAGGTCAAATTGGTGGTGACTTTGCTTTCTCTGTAGCCTCATTTTGAACTTTTGGATCCTTTTGTACAGCAACCCTTTCATCTTCTTACACTTTCTCTCCCTTGTTATTCTTTTCTTCATATTCCAGTATTGTTTTGGGTGTTTGAATCTTTATGCCACTCCTCAAGGTGATAGCCTTCAACTGTTCCTTTAGGTTTTTCTCTGTGTTGCTCGGTAGTGCACCTTGATTCCTTGTAGATAAAGAGTTTGCTAGCTGCCCTATTTGCACTTTTAGATTATGAATAGAAGAGGAATGATTTTGAATTATTTGCTTTATCCTCTTTTGAGCTTCATCTTGCTGACTCATCTTTGATGACATTATATCCATAAATTTCTCCATCTTACTCTCTATTGAAGTTTCTAAGGATGAACCTTTGTCTTGGCGAAATTGAGGTTGAGGTTGTTGTGCATTCTGACCTCTAAATCCTGGTGGTGCTTATGGTCTCCACTGGTTATGTTCTTGATTGCTCCAGGAGAGATTTGGATGATTCCTCCAACTAGGATTGTAAGCATTACCATAGACTTGGTTTTGAGGCCCTTTGAAGTTACCCACATAATAGACTCCCTACGTAAACATTCCTTGCATCATTTAACATTCTATTTGTAGGATGACCTCCTTGACATAATTCATAAGAAAAAGATAATGTTGATACTGCATTAACATTTACTTTGTCCATCCTTTTTGTCAGAGTATCAAGCTTTGCATTCAACATGGTAAAATTGTCTACTTCTATTGCTCTAGCTTTTTTTTGTAATGGTCATCTCATTAGACCATAAACTTTATGTATTAGCCATTTTTTTTAAAGAGATCTAAAGCATTTTTTGGTTTCTTTGATATGATAGTGCCTCCAGCTGCTGCATCAATGTTGACTCTGACCGCATGATGATAGTATGTAAAATAGTATAGTAATTTAGGGTCATTTTGTTGACTTTTTACTTAATTTGCATTTGCATTATGTTTAATTTTCATGTTATTATTGTTAGTTTTATGTTTTTAGTATGCTTTTATGTTATTTATATGATTTGTAGGTTCTTTTGGACTAATCTCAAGCTTGAAGTTGATTTGAAGTGCATTGGAATGAAGTTTGGTGTTCAAAAAGTCAAAGGTAGCATTTCAGGACCCGTGCCGACTCGTTCCGGGCGTGCCGACTCGTGACAGCAAGTGCCCGTGTGGAGTCACTTCTCCATGCCGAGTCATTTTTACTGCCTGTACCGACTCAAGCTTATGCCTTCAGCGCTGTGCTGACTCATTCTACTATACCGAGTCGGGACAGAGGGTAGGCATGTCGACTCACACCCGACTCGGCACAGTGTGCCGAGTAGTTTAGGCACCTTTTCTTTGCACCCTTTCAATTTTGACCCCTCTCCAAAAGTGTACGAATTGGAATGTCTAGGAGGCCTATAAATACATGTATTGGCTGCATTTTAGACATAATTACATATCAGAACACACTTAGTTTATTTGTTTAAAGTATTAGTTTTGTTTAGTTAGTATTGTTATTGCAATTCAAACTATCAGGAGAAGATCATTTAAGCAAGTCAAGGATACATCAAGAAGGCTATCTACATTCAAGTTCTATCTTTCTCTCTTTTAGTACTTGATGTTTATTATACCTTTTTGTGTTTTATATTCAATATGCACCTTAGCTAAGCCATTGTTTGTTAGAATTGCAAGGAAGAATGAATCAATGAATTACATATTTTATTTTATGTTATATAAATGATTTGATTTTAATTGTGAGTTTGAATATATTGTGTATGATTGTCCACCATATATGACTTGTTAATCAAATTGTATGCAATGAGAGTTGGTGCATTTTGGTGGAAATATAATTGAATTCATTAAAGGTTATGAAATCACTTGGAGACAAGGATTTCTATTTAAAGGATTAAAAATTATAAACCTTGCATGGTAGTTTTATGGATTTTGTTTATCTTTACAATAACATGAGAATGCTTGTAGACTCTAAATGAAATTACCCTTAATTAACAATGAGAGTTGCTTTAAGGACCTTAAGTTTAATTGACGATGAGAATTGCATTTATGCCTTATATCATGTTTTATAATCATTCTATGTAATCAATTGTTTATTTCTTGTAATTCTTGATAATTTCCAAATTATGGTTCTAATGAACCCTTTTTAGACTTGATATTTAGAATAATTAAATTAGTTATCATAGTTAGTAATTTATTAGAATAGTTAGAGTAATTCAACAATCTTTATTATTATTACTTGCCTATTCATCTAACTATCTATCCAGTTAATACTAAATTACTCTAAATTCCTGAGTGTTCGACACCCTACTTAGTCTATACTTAGTCTTAGAGACTAGGGTATTATAATTTGACCCATACCAAATTTTGGCACCATTGCCGGGGAATTTGTTTAGAATTTTTATTAACTTAGGGTAGAGAAAGGTTGTTTTAGGCCTTTATTTTTTTTTTGTTATTTTTATTTTTATAATAAATTGTTTCATTGATTGTTTGATTTTAATTGTTTTCATGATGAGACTTAGTAGAAGTGCTAGTGATATTTTGCATTTTGATCTCGAAATTGAGTTAACTTTACGTGCTTTGCATAGGGAACAAAGGCAAAGAAGAGTGAATCAACAAAATTTGAACATTATGACGGAACCAGAGAGATGTACTTTAGGCGACTTTGCTATGCCTGAAATCATGGGTAATTTTAGAGGAATTGTGGCTCCATCAATAGCCAACAATAACTTTAAAATTAAACCAAGCATCATACAAATGGTGCAAAATAATCAGTTTGGAGGTCTACAAGGAGAGGATCCATATGCTTATATATTGACTTTTCTCAATGTGTGTGCTACCTTCAAGATTAATGGAGTGATGGAGAATGCGATAAGGCTTAGGCTTTTCTCATTTTCAATTAAGGAAAAGGTACAACTTTGGTTTACTAGTTTGCCTAATGAATCAATCACTACTTGGGACCAATTGAAGCAAGCATTTCTTTACAAGTATTTTCCACCGCAAAAGACAGCTAAGTTTCGCAATGAGATCACTAATTTCAAGCAAAATGGGAGAGAGACCATCTATGTGGCTTGGGAGAGATTCAAGGAGCTTCAAAAGCAATGTCCACATCATGGCTTGCCCAATTGGATGATCCCTTAAATTTTCTACAATGGGTTGACAGATGAGAATAGAAATATTGTCAATGTAGCCTCAAATGGGAAATGGATGGATAAAATGGCTAAGGAGGCTGTTATTCTACTTGAAGATCTTGCATCTCAAGGTTATATGGGTGATGAGCCAATAATGGCAAAAGCAAGAGGAGTTTTGGAACTTGACACCATCAACTTGTTAAGTGATAATGTAGATGCTCTCACTAAGTTGGTAAGTAAATCTCAAGTTAACTCTATTAATAATGCTAATGTTGCTTGTGAGCTTTGTGGAGGATCTCATTCATATTCTCAATGCAATAGGAATTTCTCCTACTAATAAGGATGTGAGTTTTATGCAAGGAGGTTTCAACTAAAGAGGGGGGCTGAATTCTAACACCTATAACCCTCAATGGAGAAACCATCCCAGATTTTCATGGTCAAACACATCCTCTCAACTAAACCCTCCTTTAACCTAAAATTTTCCAAACTACAAAATCCACCCGGTTTTCCTATGAAACCAAATCATCCTTCTTTTAATCCACAACCATCACCAAAGTCTAACTTAGAAGGTCTTATGGAACAATTCATAAACCAATAATCAACCGTCAATAAATAACATAAGGACCAATTCAAGCAACTCAATGCAAGAATTGATCAACTTGTTTCCCACAATCAAATCCTTAAAAATCAAATTGTTTAACAAGCCTATTCAACCCCTAAACCTTTAAGAAGACTACCTAGTGAACCTGAATTTCAGCCTAAAGAATCTTATCAAATCATAAACTTGAGAAGTGGTAAAGAAGTTGGAGGTGCTTCATCAAGTAAAAAGAAGATGGTGAATGAGGATGGCGATGAGGATGTGGTAAATACAAAGGTAGATGACGGTGTGAAGGATGAAAAGGATGCTAAGTGTGGTGTGGAAGAGAAGACTACTCAAGAAGTACCAAGCAATAAAGGAGAGCCTAAGGTTGACCTTAGAACTTTACCTTTCCCACAAAAGTTCATAAGGCGCAATCTTGACAAGCAATTTGATAAATTTCCTGATCATATGAAAGAGATAACCATTGCCATACCTTTTATGGATGCTATTAGAGATATGCCCTCTTGAGGTAAATTTTTGAAGGACATTGTTAATCATAAGGGTAAGATGGAAGAGTATGGCCTAGTTTCACTTGTTGAAGAATCTAAGGCAATGTTCACAAGGACACCACCAAAACTCAAAGATCCAGGTTCTTTTACTATTCCTTATAGGATTGGTAATATTGAATTTAATAAAGCTTTATGTGATATAGGTGCTAGTGTGAGTTTAATGCCTTATTCCATTTATAAGAAAATAGATGTAGGTGAATTAAAGCCCACTACCATATGTCTTTCTATGGTGGATAAATCCATTAAATATCTACTTGGAGTGCTTGAAAATGTACCAACCAAAGTGGGTAAGCTTATTATTCCTACAAATTTTGTAGTGATGGATATGGAAGAGGACTCCAAAATTCCTATATTATTAGAAAGGCCATTTTCGGTGACCGCGGGGGTGGTCATTGATATGAAAAATGGCAAAGTTAAGGTGGAAGTGAATAATGAGACCATAGTTTTTTATGTTTATAAAATGATTAAGACAACTCCACCTATAGAAGTTTGTAAAAGGATAAATTTACTTGATATAATTGATGAATGTGTGAAAGATGTTGTACATAAGTATGTAGGGCAAAACTGTATGACAATTTCTAAGTCACAAGGGGCTGATGCGAATTGTTCCAATAAGGAGGTTGTAGTTTGTGTAAGAGTGTTGGAATCAACTCCATATACTTATCCTTATTTGTATAAAAAATATGAGCCACTAAGGAAGGAGGATGATCCTAAGCCTTCCTCACCAAGTGAAGCACCCAATTTGGAGCTTAAACCTTTATCTTCCACTCTAAGGTACGTATTTCTTGATTCTAATTCTAATTTTCCTTTTATTGTTAATTCTTTATTACCTCATGATGAAGTAAATGCTTTGTGTGATGTTTTGAATAAACATAAAGGTGTAATATGATATTCAATTAATAACTTAAAAAGGACAAAGCCCAACTATTTGTTTGCATAGAATCTTTTTAGAGGATTATGCTAAACCTACTATAGAAGCTCAAAGAAGGCTAAATCCTACTCTTAAGGAAGTGGTTAGAAAGGAAGTGATTAAGTTGCTTGACAATGGGATCATATATTCTATTAGTGATAGTAAATGGATAAGCCCCATTCAAGTTGTTCCTAAAAAGGGTGGCTTAACCGTTGTGCAAAATGAACATAATAACTTAGTACCTACTAGGACTATCACAGGTTGGCATATGTGTATTGACTATAGAAAGTTAAATAAAGCAACTAGGAAAGATCATTTTCCATTACCTTTTATTGATCAAGTTATAGAAAGATTAGCAAATTTTTCCTATTTTTGTTATCTTGATGGGTTTATTGGCTTTTATCAAATTCTTATTCATCCTGAAGACCAAGCTAAGACCACTTTTACTTATCCATATGGTACTTTTACTTTTAGGCATATGCCTTTTGGTTTATACAATGCTCCCGTTACTTTCTAAAGATGCATGTTTTCAATATTTAGTGATTTAATAGATGATTGTGTTGAGGTATTCATGGATGACTTTAGTGTTTATGGATCTAACTTTGCAAATTGTTTAGAAAATCTTTCTAAGGTTCTTGATAGGTGCAAGAAGCATGGACCAGTACTTAATTGGGAGAAGTGCCACTTCATGGTACAAGAAGGGATTATTCTTGGGCATTTGGTCTCACAAAGAGACATTGAGGTTGATAGAGCAAAGATTGAAGTCATTGCTAATTTGCCACCTCTAAAGTGTGTTAAAGATATAAGGAGCTTTCTTGGACATGTAGGTTTCTATAGAAGATTCATCCAAGATTTCTCTAAGATAGCAAAGCCATTATGCAAGCTACTTTCCAAGGAGGCTGTTTTTGAGTTTAATGATGCATGCATGGATGCATTTGGGACTTTGAAGAAGGATCTTACTTCAACACCAGTTTTTAAACCACCTAATTTGGAGCAACCATTTGAGATAATATGTGATGCAAGTAACTTTGCGGTTGGGGCTGTTTTGGGGCAAAGAAAAGAAGGCAAGCTTTATATGATTTATTATGCGAGCAAACTACTTGATGATGCTCAAATCAATTATACCACCACAGAAAAAGAGTTGCTTGCTATTGTTTATGCATTTGACAAGTTTAGAGCATGTCTTGTAGGGCAAAAGGTCATTGTGTATTCAGACCATGCTGCCCTTAAGTATCTTCTAAGCAAGAAAGATGCAAAACTAAGGCTCTTAAAGGTAGATTCTAATGCTTCAAGAGTTTGATTGAGAAGTGAGAGAAAAGAAATGAAGTGAGAACCTTATTGCGGATCACTTATCAAGGCTAGATCAAGAGGGATTGAACAAGAATAATGATGGTATGCCAATCAATGAGTCATTTCATAGTGAGCGTCTTCTTACTTTGGCTTCTAAAGAACTTCCATGGTTTATGGATTTTGAAAACTACCTTGTAAGTGGAGTTCTTCCTTATGGGCTTGATTATAGGCAAAAGAAGAAGTTTTTGCATGATAGTAAGTTATACTATTGGGAGGAACTATTGTTTTATAAGAGATGTGGAGACGGTTTGATTAGAAGGTGTATTCCTTAAGATGAAGTTCAAGATATTTTGCGACATTGTCATTCTTTAGATGTAGGCGGACACTTTGGTGCATCAAAGACAACTTCTAAGGTACTACAATTTGGTATTTGGTGGCCTACTTTATTTAAAAATGCTAGAGATTTTGTGCTTAAATGTGACAGATGCCAAAGAATGGGTAATTTGTCTAGAAAACATGAAATGCCTTTGAAAGGAATTCTCAAAGTAGAGATTTTTGATGTTTGGGGCATCGACTTCATGGGTCCCTTTTCTAGTTCTTTAGGTTACAAGTATATATTAGTCATGGTTGATTATGTCTCAAAGTGGGTATAAGCAATAACTAATATTACTAATGATGCAAAGGTTGTCAAAAAAATGCTGAAGAAAATTATTTTCCAAGGTTTGGAACTCCTAGAGTATTAAGTAGTGATGGTGATTCAGACTTTTATAATTATGTGATAGAATCTCTTTTAAAGAAGTATGAGGTAACACACAAGATGGCTACTCCATACCACCCACAAATGAGTGGGCAAGTTGAGGTGAGCAATAGAGAGATAAAATGGATTTTAGAGAAAATAGTTTCTTCATCAAAGAAGGATTGGGAATTGAAGTTAGATAATGCCTTGTGGGCATATAAGACAACTTTTAAAACACCCAGAGGCCTTACTCCTTACCAATTGATCTATGGGAAGTCTTGTCACTTGCCCATGGAACTTGAACATAAGGCATATTAGGCAACAAGAGCTTTGAACTTTGATTTGAAGAAAGCAGGAATGAAAAGGTTACTTCAACTCAATGAATTCGAGGAGTTGAGAATGAATGCTTATGAGAATGGTAAGTTGTATAAGGATCGTACTAAATTGTGGCATGATAAGCATATAGCTAAGAAGGAGTTTCATAAGAGCGACCTTATTTTACTTTACAACTCTAGATTGAAGTTGTTTCGCAGAAAGTTAAAGTCAAGATGGTCAGGTCCTTTCAAGGTTGTCAAAGTTCATCCTTATGGAGCAATTAACATTGCTAATGACAAGGAAGAAAGCTTCAAGGTAAATGGCCATCGACTCAAGCCCTATTTGATTGATGAAGCAATTGATCAATAGGAATCAATCTCTTTTTCTACACCATGAGTCCCAAAAGGTATGGTCAAGCTATAGACCATTAAATTTAGCAAGGTATTCATTTTATGTTTTTAATTATTTCTAGTTTATTTATTTTCTTTTATTTGTTCATTTTCTTTTAAGTATACACACATACACATTATTTTTCTTTCAGTTAATTTTTGTTTTAATTTTTATAGTATTTTAATATATATATATATATATATATATATATATATTCATCTAAATTTTTTTTTATTTTTTGCCTTAGCTCAATGCTGAGTCAGCACTGTGTGCCGACTCATAACAGAGTCGGATGGTGCCGAGTTGGCACATGCATGCTACCTCGCCCATCCGCTTGGCTCTCTCATGACCTTTGAGCCGAGTCGGTATTGCGTGCCGACTCGTAACAGAGGCTCGGCATGCTGAGTCGGCACCTGCCCCTTACACACTTTTTTTCTTTCTCTTTAATTTTCTTATTTTCCTTTCTTTGTCAATTTTTTATTGTATTATACAATTATTTCTTATTTAATTCTACTACTTTTTCTTTATTTATTTTTGTCTTTTTGCATATAATAACTACTCCTATTTCAAATTGAATTTTGAAATGTCATGTCCTTTCCCCATAAGGACATAACTTTTCAACTTTGTCATAACCTTTTGTCTTTTCCTATTTATAACTGCATTGACTACTAATATTATATTCTATGTTCTTCTCTTTTTCATCTACTTTTCTTCTATTTAAACATTCTAAACGTTTTCTCCTTCTTCATTTTCTACATTTTTGCTCTTTTCATCTATTTCTTTATTCTAAGTTTTTCTTCTTCTTCTCCAACACTCACTCACTTTTTTCTTCCCCCCTAACCGAACTAACTTCTCCCCTTTTTCTTTTTCTTCTTCTTCTTCACTTTATTTTCTCCATTTAACATAGGAAGAACCAAAGGATCTTCATCCTCAAGGCCAAAGAGGGATGATCAACATGAGGAGGAGCATCAAGAAGAGAATTTGCAACTCACATACTAAGCTAAGTTTCCTATCCTCTTTCATATTGAAGGTGGTTGATTTACTAATTTTAAATTTAGAGAAATTATTGGTTGCAAGTATATTCCTACCTTTTTACTTCAAGATATTAGTATACATGATTCATTTACTCAACTATAACTAATTGTGGTCTTAAGAAATTTGTATCAATGCATGAACACACATTTGTTGACTTGATCATGGAATTTTATACATCCCTAGAAGTTAATTCTAATACTTCACATATCCTTGAGTTTAGGTTATTAGGCAAACCCCACCAATTTACCTATTCCTTCATGTAATGTGTGTTTGGTTTTAAAAGAGATGGAATGTGCAATATGCCCAAGTCTTTTAATGTTGATGAATTTTGGACTTTTTTGACCGATTTACCACCTCCTTTTTACCCAAAGAAAGGCAAAGCTATGTTTATTAAGGATTTAAAGTTTTGGTTGTTGCATAAAGTGCTTTGTTGTGTTGTGTTGTGTTTCATAAGTCCGAATTCAATAGAGTCTCAGCTCAAGAAATATTTTTAATGTTGTGCATTCACAATAAAAAGTAGGTATGTTGGACTTATTGGATTTTTAATCAACTCCTAACTTGTGCTAATCGTAAAGACGTTCCTTTGACACATGGTCATATTATTGCAATAATTACTAAAAATCTTAATGTTGATTTTGATGCACTTGACCGTGTTGCTCCATGTTCTTATTTCACTAAGCAAGCTTTTGTGAGAGGTAAATTGTAGATGCTTCTTTCCATTTTATCGCGGCACATACAAGGTATTGTTGGAAGGGTATTCCCTATCCATATTTTTTGGGTGATCAAGGTGATGAGGAGCATGGAGATAATGTTCATGAGGACGTACTAATTCAAGGAGATGAAGAGCAACAAGATGATGTCCCCAAGATGATGCACCTTTTCCTTCGTACCTTATACAAGGAGGCGCTCATGGCTCTTCTAGTCAAGAATTGCCAATTTGGAAGCAAGTGTTAGAAAACCAAAGAGCGATGCAACACCAATTGAGTGGCATGGAGGCTTTCAATTACCAACTCGATCATCGCCAAAGGAGAATGCAGTTTAAGCTGCAACAATACTTTACACATTGTGGATATACCATTGACTCTCCACCACTATCTCCTTCGAAGGATTGATGAAGTTTTTCCTTTTCCTTACTTTTTCTTTTAAGTTTCACATTGGGGACAATGTGTATTTTAATTGTGGGGGAAGTGATGTTTAGTAGTGAAAGGGTAATTAGTAGTAGTTAGTATGCATGTTAGTGTTTATGTTTTATTTAGATGTTTATATACATGTTGCATATTGTCTTTGTCTATGTTTAGGTTGCATATTGCCATGTTTATTTCGCATTATTTTATCTTTTCTACATCAATTAGTAGCCTTTTTTCTAAGTTCATTTTGATTTTGATTGAAGTTTTACTTTTATCCCATGTTAATATTTATTTTTTTATGCTCAATTGATAGAATTTTTAAGTTTCACATAGTATAGTCTTTAAGTTTTTCTTATTATCTCTTTTTATTACTTTCAAAATCTAGAGAATTTTTAGTCCACTTTCTAACTTTGCTTAAGGCTAGGATGCTAACGATTTAAGCTTTAAGTTTCTTAGGACTTAGGTAGTTTAAGGGAAACTATAGCCATAATACGAAAGATTAGCATTTCAATAATGGATGAGGACACGAAAAAAAAAACAATTAAAAAAAATAATTATAGAAAATTTATGCTTGTTATGTGATGTATCTTGAGTAAGTTGTGTACAAGTGAGTTTACTCCTTAATTGCATTCATTTGGAAAGAGTATATGACATTGAAAGTATAAGGAAAAAAAATTTATGGAATGGAGCATAAAATGCACCCACTAAAAAAAACAAAAAAAAAGTGTGTCTAAAAATGCCATGAGAAATGTTATTTTATGCGTGTGCTTGATTCTTGTCCCAAAGGCTATTTGTGTTTTTAGAAATTCTAAGTTTAAAGAATGAATATTTTGGCTAAATAGCTTGGTTAGCAATTTGACTTTATATTCTTGATTTTGTTATTAATATATTGAGATAAAGTGTTAAACTTATTGCTTATTCTATGAGACTTGCTTTCTCTATCATTGTTGAGCATTAAAAGTTAATTGTTAACTATCTTTTTCTACAAAATTTCTTTCATTATTAGAATGACTTGTTAAGATGGCTACATTTCTTTTGGAGAGGATGAAGTTTTTGTTATTTTCCCACTTAGATCTTTATTTCTTGCTTGAGGGAAAGTAAGGTCTAAGTATGGGGGAATTTAATAGTATGCAAAATAGTATAATAATTTAGGGTCATTTTGTTGACTTTTTAATTAATTTGCATTTGCATTATATATAATTTTCATGTTATTATTGTTAGTTTTGTGTTTTTGGTGTGCTTTTATGTTATTTATATGATTTGTAGGTTCTTTTGGACTAATCTCAAGCTTGAAATTGATTTGGAGTGCACTGGAATGGAGTTTGGTGTTCAAAAAGTCAAAGGAAGCATTTCAGGACCCGTGCCGACTCGTTCCGAGCGTGCCATGTTTAATTTTCATATTTTTATGCATGTTGCATATTATCTTTGTTTATGTTTAGGTTTCATATTGCCATGTTTATTTTATGGGATGGAGAATAAAATGCACCCACTAAAAAAATAAAAAAAATACGTGTCTAAAAATGCCATGAGAAATATTAATTTATACGTGTGCGTGATTCTTATCCCAAAGGCTACTTGTGTTTTTTGAAATCGTAAGTTTGAAAAATGAATATTTTGGCTAGATAGCTTGGTTAGCACTTTGACTTTATATTCTTAATTTTGTTATTAATAGATTGAGATAATGTGTTAAACTTGTCGCCTATGCTATGTGACTTGCTTTCTCTATCATTGTTGAGCATTAAAAGTTAATTGTTAACTATCTTTTTCTATAAAATTTCTTTCATTATTAGAATGACTTGTTAAGATGGCTACATTTCTTTTGGAGAGGATGAAGTTTTTGTTGTTTTCCTACTTAGATCTTTATTTCTTGCTTGAGGGCAAGCAAGGTCTAAGTGTGGGGGAATTTGATACTATGAAAAATAGCATAGTAATTTAGGGTCATTTTGTTGACTTTTTAATTAATTTGCATTTGCATTATATTTAATTTTCATGTTATTATTGTTAATTTTGTTTTTTTGGTGTGCTTTTATGTTATTTATATGATTTAGAGGTTCTTTTGGACTAATCTCAAGCTCGAAGTTAATTTGGAGTGCATTGGAATGAAGTTTGGTATTCAAAAAGTCAAAGGAAGCATTTCAGGACCCGTGCCGACTCGTTTCGGGCGTGCCATGTTTAATTTTCATGTTTGTATGCATGTTGCATATTGTCTTTATTTATGTTTAGGTTGCATATTGCCATGTTTATTTTGTGGGATGGAGCATAAAATGTACCCACTAAAAAAAACAAAAAAAATATGTGTCTAAAAATGTCATGAGAAATGTTAGTTTATGCGTGTGCTTGATTCTTGTCCCAAAGGCTACTTGTGTTTTTAGAAATCTTAAGTTTGAAGAATGAATATTTTGGTTAGATAGCTTGGTTAGCACTTTGACTTAATATTCTTGATTTTGTTATTAATAGATTGAGATAATATGTTAAACTTGTTGCCTATGCTTTGAGACTTGCTTCCTCTATTATTGTTGAGCATTGAAAGTTAATTGTTAACTATCTTTTTCTACAAAATTTCTTTCATTATTAGAATGACTTGTTAAGATGGCTACATTTATTTTGGAGAGGATGAAGTTTTTGTTGTTTTCCCACTTAGATCTTTATTTCTTGCTTGAGGGCAAGCAAGGCCTAAGTGTGGGGGAATTTTATAGTATGCAAAATAGCATAGTAATTTAGGGTCATTTTATTGACTTTTTAATTAATTTGCATTTGTGTTATGTTTAATTTTTATGTTATTATTGTTAGTTTTGTGTTTTTGCTATGCTTTTATGTTATTTATATGATTTGTAGGTTCTTTTGGACTAATCTCAAGCTTGAAGTTGATTTGGAGTGCATTAGAATGAAGTTTGGTATTCAAAAAGTCAAAGGAAGCATTTCAGGACCCGTGCTGACTCATTCCGGGCATTCTGACTTATGACAGCAAGTGCCTGTGCTGAGTCACTCCTCCGTACTGAGTTATCTTTGCTACCTGTGCCGACTCGAGCTTATGCCTTAAGCCCTGTGCCAACTCGTTCTGCTATACCGAGTTAGGATAGAGGGTAGGCATGCCGACTCACACCCGACTCGGCACAGTTTGCCGAGTAATTTAGGAACCTTTCTTTGCACCTTTTCAATTTTGACCCCTCTCCGAAAGTGTACGAATTGGGATGTCTAGGATGCCTATACATGATTGACTCCTTTGTAAAATGATTGCACCAAATCCTATGTAGGAATTAATTGACGTGGGCATTGCTTCTGAAGGTCTTTGAATCTTTTCCAACACTCATAGAATATTTCATAATCTCTTTGAAAGAAAGAGTTAATTTCATTTCTGATCCTCAACACCTTTGCAGGTAGCAAGTATTTATTAAAAAAGGTTGTGTAGAACTCTTGCCAAGTGTTGATGGAGTTGGGTGGCAGACTTGTAAACAATCTCTTTCCTTTATCCATAAGAGAAATGAAAAGAGAATTAACTGGATTGCATCAGGCTGTACTCATTCATCTTGAAGGTAGAACAATACTCCAAGAATCGAGATATATGACCAAATGGATCCTCATGTGGCAGCCTATTAAATGGTGAATTTTGGATCATTTGAATCATTACCGGCTTGATTTCAAAGTTATTTGCTGCTACTGTTGGCCTTACTATTGGTGTTTGGTCACCTTACACATTAGGACTTACGAAATCTCGCATAGTTCTCTAGCCATTCTGAGGATTTTGAAGAACTTGTTGCCTCAGTGGGTCATTCCTTTCATCATCCCCTACGTTCATTTTGTTTGGTGATTGTTGTTTCTTTTTCTGATGAAATGTTTTCTCTAACCAAATCAAGTGGTATCAACAAACGTCTCTGTTTTCTTGCACTTTGTGTGATGTGCATCAACTAACATAAATTTTTGTAATACCATAATCAAAACCGAAATTAAAAATAATGTCTAAATCAATCAACACAATTTTTTTAACAATATCAATTTTGACAATCCCCGACAACGACACTAAAAACTTAATGAATATAAATCCATAAGTGTATAGAATCGTAACATATAGTAATAAAAATATCATCACACATAGATTACAAATTGAATATTGAAATAATCACTATGTTTGTTTGTTTAGACACCGAAATTGAGTTAATTTTTCAAAGAACTAAACTAAATCAAAATAAAAGAATTCAGAATTTAATCAAATTTAAAAGTTAGGATGCTTATTCTCAATTCTGACCATTTTTTAAGATCGATTTACCAACTAGGTCTATGTTAATCCTAATTCATTTTGAAGGGATCTTGAGAACCACAGATCTTCCTCTCAAACAAATATATGATTAATTGAGAATTAATTAACACTAAGTTTTTCGGCTCTCACCAACCTAATTTCTTTTAAATCCAATTTTAAAGCACTACCTTTTAATCAATATTAGTCACTTAATTGTCTCTCAACTAATTAAGCAACTGATAGGTTATTGCCTAATCCTAAGAACTTATCTCACAATCAAGCTCGGTAGTATTAATTCAATCTTAGGGTGATCAGGCCTAAAATGACATTAAGCACAACAATAACCAATGAATTAGAACTAATAACCTAATATTAATTACAATAGGCACATGGTGAAATTAGAATAAGAACCCTAAAAAGGAATCTAGCCACTCATATTAAAAAGGAAAGAATAAGATGAAGAAATGAAGAAAATAAATCCAATCATGATGAATAATAAGATAAGTTAACAAGGAAACCCCCTTCACAAAAGTGTAGAGAATTCTTGTTCTTCACAATCTTCAAATCAAATCCCTAATCTAATATGAGCAAAGAATAAATCTAAATGAAAATGTTCTGAAAATAATAATAAAGAAATAAAAATCCAAGAACAACCTTTAATGAAAAATAAATGGTTCTCTATATAAACCTAGTTACCTAGTGAGAAAGGTCATCTAAAACCTTTCAAACTCTATCTAATTAAGAACTTAAAGACAAGCTCATTTATATCTAAACTTCAGCTGAAACTCCTCATCTTGTTGGCTGCCACATCAGCTATACATGAGTGCACAGGAAAATAGCATGGCTGCGCAAGAAAACAACCATTCTTTCACATAATCAGGCATGACAGTGTGTGATTCTTGCACGGCCGTGCACCCCTTTAATGCATTATATCTCTAGCTCAGGCACGGCTATTCACGATTCTAATGTAGATAGCTCCTCTTCTTGAGTCTTAAGCTCATCTAAATCCAAGGGTTGATCCCATCCTCATCCCAATGCATCCTACAAAACACAAACTTAACAAAAATTATCTATTTAACATAAAAATACTCAATTCTAAATAACTAAAATAAAATAATAAAATTAACTAAACTAACTAAAAACTAACTAAACATGCAACTAACTAAACCTAATATGCATAAAATAGAGTGCTCAAAATAAGTATTTTTCACACTCATCAAATATAATCTAAGTACCAATACAACATAAAGTGTCAACAAATCCATAAAAGCACATCACAATATCAATATCTCGCATGTCCAAAGTCAAGGCATACCAAAGCATCACAAACATCTATCATAAGTAAATAAAGTCATAAAGAGAGTTAGAGGGAATCAAAGTCAAAGCTCCTCAAAGGCTCCTAGACATCTAGGCATTTTTTACTAGATACCATGGCTTCTTCTTCCTTGCTCATTTATTCTTCAGCTGCATTGGTCTCTTGTTCTTCAATCTCTGCTACCACTTTAAGGAAAATTGCTTTTCCCTTTACTTCTTCTTTTTTTATCTACTTTATCTGGAACTGCTCAGTGAATAAACTATCCTTTTCTTAATAAAAAAAATTGAGATGCCCTGAAGCCACCAAATGAGTTGCACTAAATTTTTTCAGGCGGGAGGAATATTACTGCTGCAGACTTACAACTCTGCTCCAAAGTGATGAGAGTAGAAAGAATAGTGAATCTATGAGTTTTTTGTAGTGTGCCCATCTCTAAACTCAGGATAGTTTTTAGTGACTCATTCGCTTTACTCACTTGAACCTCATCTGACATTGAGGAAGAGCTGTTTTGGGCCTTGAAGGGTGTCTTCAGATAGCTCAAATCCACTGAATTCTCCACATTATCAATAAAGGACCAAAAATTATTTTTTACATAAAAGTGTGCATGAATCAAAAGTTAAAAAATTATAGAGCACTTTTTGTAAAGAATTCAAGAAATAAGGATGCAAACCTGAGTATCAGCTATATAAGAGACAGGGTCTGAGATGGGAGCTGTAATAGGGACATGTGCAGTATTTTCCCTATCATCAGAAAAGGAGGAAGTAACTGGGGAAGTTGAGCTAGAAGGTACGGTATGCTCCTTTCCTCCGTGAGCATCAATTGTTTCATCATGCAAAGTTTATTGGAAATTGATAAAGGAAGCAAGTGTAAAGTGTGAAATTAGGAAAGAAGAGAATTTACTCGATCCTTCTTCTTTTTCTTTCTCACTTTCACTTATGCTTGTACTTTCACTTTTGCTTTTCTCTTCTTCCACTTCCACCACCATGGGCTCTTTGCTCTTAGATTTGCTTTTCAAAACACTCAACCTTTCAGCAGCAGGAGTTGCTTTTCTCCTCTTTGTGGATGACTTTATTGAAGCTTCGACTACTTCCTTTCCTTTACTTTTGTTTCGATCCTTGGAAGTAGCTTAAACCTTTTCTTGTCTAGTAGAGATGACCATAGTACCTATAACTTAATTCAAAGTTTCATTAGTATTGTTCAAGGAAAAGAAAGCAAAGAAAAGTGTGAAATCAATTGAAGTTACTTACCTCAAGCTTGTAAATAAATAAACTTTTTGTGTTTCAATTGCCACCATCTATCATGAGCAGTTATATATGTTGAGTCTATAATAGTAACATGAAAATGCAAGTGCCTTAGAGATTCATGCAACTTCTCTATGGTCTCTTTAAAATAGGATTTAGGATCATTCATGAAAGGAGGGAAGGACTAGGGATCTAAGAAAGGAGGAATAGATTGATCTAGGCCGAATTAGTGAGCACAAAGAAAAGGAAGGTACTTTTCAAAAGCAAGAAAGGTACAAGACATACCACGTTTACCATGCTAGAATGTAAAATGGCCACCTATAACAAACAATCTAGGAGTGGTAACTTTGTAGAATAATTGTTTGCCAATTATATCACCTAGGCCATGGAAGTGGTGTAACCACCTATAATTTTCTATAAAGGACCAATAAAGAAAAGGTGGTTTGTCCTTAGGCTTCAAAAATAAGAAATGACTATAAAGAACACTATAAGTCTTAGTGCAAACATAAGTAATCAAAGTCAAACCAATGGTAATAAGTCTAAGAAGAGGAATAACAGCTTGGTTGTCATTTATCTCTAGAAAGTAAGCAAATAACCATAATTGCAGAAGCCAAATACTACAATTCAAAGATTTAAAAGGCTCTTTCAGACACTTTCTAAGGTTATGGTAGAAATAGCCTAGAAGGATAGAACCAAAGGCAAAATGTTTGCCCTTGGCCAATGCTATAGCTATGGGAAGATACTCTATATTGGGCTTTGTGGAAATAGGAAAAAAATGAACTTGTGTAAAAGCACCCAAAGAAAGTCAACATGTTCATTAATGGTGGGCTCTGATAATTGCATTTATTTAGTAAAAATTAAGTTCATTTTAAGTATGATTAGTTTAGTTTTTAGTTCATTTTTAAGTAAATAATTGCTTATTTCTAATAATGATTAATAGAGTTGAATATTAAATATAGGTTAATTAGATGAATAATTAGGCATAATTAATATAAATTAGGGATTTCATATTTTCTGATTGATTTTTATTTTATTTATAGGAATTAAGGAAGACACAGCCATGTAGATTATTTTGAACGGATGTGTCATAAAGGACAAAGTTAAGAAGTCAACCTGCACGCCCATGTGTTGAAGGTTGCATGCCCAAGTCACTAGATGACAAGGAAAAGAATGCATGCCCATGTTGCATCACTTGCACACCCATGTTGGAGTTGCACGACCATATTGTTGTAGTTGCATGGCCGTTCATAAGAAGGCCATGCATGGCCATATCACTCGTTATGCATGGTCATGCATATGAAGGACAAAGAAGGAAAAAAATATAATATGTTCAACCCTAGTACCTTGAAGACATATATATATATATAGATCAAAAGAAAAATAAAAGAGTAATTAGGAGTTGACGAAAGAAAATCAAGGAGCTGCTTAGCAAGGATTAGGGGGTTTCATATTTTCTAATCTTTGAATTATTATTGATGATTTCTTTAGTGTTTATTATTTTCTTATGTTTGTCATTATCATGATAGCTTAGTTTTATTTTGTATTAGAGTAATCTTAGTAACCTAGAGATGTATTGAATTTAAATTTCTTTTTAATTATAATCTCAGTTTATGGTCTTTATTCTTTTACTCAATTATTGATTCAATTATTTAGTTAGCTATATTGAGATTGAGACAAGATTTATACCTAAGGTTTTTAAGGTGAATTTGAATCATTATATGCCAAGTATTCTGAACCGAGAGGAGATTAATATTTGGGGAACTAGAGTAAAGTCTATTAGTATTAATTTGATTAGAGATACCAATTAATTATTAATATTGCATGATTACCTTAGGAGCTTAAATTTATTAAGGATTTATTAATTAGGGTTTGGAAAGGGGAGAGTCCATAAATTCTGATTTATAATTGAATTAATAAATTAACCTTATACTTACTCGAGAGAGATTTATAAGAATCTGAGTGGTAGCATCTTGAACATAAATCATAAATCATAAATTAGGTTATATTAATTTAATTTTAAGTCAAATACAGATATAGGTGAAAAGAGAAACTCTAGTACATTGCATACATAATTGTTTATTTTAATTGAATTAAAATGGTTTTAATTTTAAGTTTCTTTACTACCTTACTACTACTAAAAAAATTGAATCTTTTAGACAAGCAAGCTAATCAAGTGAATTAATGCTTAATTTCTTCTCTGTGGGACGATACTTGGACTTATAATCCTATATTATAACTTGACCCGTGCACTTTCGGAAATTTTATCAATTAAGTTTTTGGCGCCGTTGCTAAGGAAGAGTTTTAATATTAATAGTAGCTTGATATTGTTTGATTTAAACACTTTTTTTAAAATTTTTACGTATCGTTTTTCTTTTCTTATTGTAGGTACTTGGTTTATGTGTTAAACTCGAAGCCTTGATTATGATATTGAAGAGCTTAAGGGACTCGATCCTGAAATTGAAAGAACATTCCACAGAAGGAGAAGAGAATAACAAGCAACTATGAATCAAGGGGATGAGATGAATAATAATAATGGTGGCGTTGACGGGACCAACAACAACAATCAAAAAATGCCAATCGCTTCCTCAACTAATACCAAAACCCAATTGCCAATAGGACTATGAGAGAGTGTTTAAATTCCAATATGCAGCAAAATCAGAATCCTATTGTCCCTCTGGCGATTGCGGTAAATAACTTTGAGATCAAACCTTCCATAATTCAGATGATCCAAAGTTCATAATTTCATGGACTACCCTCTAAGGATCCCATTGCACATATGCATCGATTTATGGACTATTGTGGAACTCTGCGTATGAATGGAGTGCCTTCAGAAGCTATCCGCCTTATTTTGTTTACTTTCTCCCTCACAGACAAGGTAGCTAGATGGTTTGCAGGGTTAGCTTTCAATTCTATCAGAATTTGGAATAAGATGTACAAAGTCTTCTTCAACAAGTACTTTCCTCCTGCTAAAGCATTAAGAATTAGAAGTGAGATAAATTCCTTTTTCCAGAGGGATGATGAGTCACTATTTAAAGCTTAGGAGTGGTTCAAGGACTTACAGAGACAGTGTCCTTTGCACTTGATTCCTACTTGGGATTTAGTGCAGTCTTTCTATAAAGGCATTACTCCGATGGTGAGATGCAATAAAGATGCAGCTTGTAGAGGCTCAATCATGAACAAAACACCAGAGGAGATTCTTGATTTTTTTGAAGAGATTACTATGGTTCAAGACCTATGGAACAATGAAAGAGCCATGATAACGAAGAAACAAGGTATGATGGGAGTTAATGGGCTAACTATGGTGACTGCCAAGCTTAACGCCTGTGCCCATGAGCTGCAGAAGATGAATGTGAATGATGTGTCTACAACTTCAAATTATGAGTTGTGCCGGGGGGATCATAGAACAAATGAGTGTGTACTTATGTAGAATATGGAGAGTGCAAACAATATGCAAAATAGAGGTACAACCTACGAAAATTCATACAACCCATCTTGGAGGAATCGTCCTAACTTTTCATGCAAGAACTAAGGGGAACAAGCACAAAATAGGCAACCGCCATTGGGTTTTGGAAGCTCAACTTTTTTGAATCTGCATCAATCAGCTCAACAGGATAAGAATTCATTTTTTAAAGGTAAGCTGGACAAGTTCATGGAATTGATGGACAAGTGAATGAATCTTCAAGAAGATTCGAATAGGAAGCTAGAGGCAAGGGTGGAACAGATTCAGAAAGATACTCAGTTGATGTTCAAGACCCATTCTTCTTCTATTTATAACCTGAAAGTGCAAATAGGTTAGATAGCTAATGCACTAAAATCACGTAACTAGGGTAACTTGCCAAGAAATACTGAAACAAATCCAAAGGAGCAAGTGAAAGCCATAACCCTAAAAAGTGGTAAAGAGTTGGATTAGCCAGAAGAGTCCAACTCAAACAAACCAGAAAAGGCTAAAATTAAAGAAAGTTCAAGGGAGGCAGTAAATAAAGAAGAATCACAATCAAAGATAAATAAGGAGAGCAGAGAAAGAGTATACGAGCCACCCATTCCCTTTCCACAGAGGCTAAAGAAGAAAGAGTGTGATCCTCAATTTTCAAAATTCCTGGATATGCTAAAAAAGATCCAGGACCATTCATATAAGCCATTGCTCAGATGCAAAAATATGCTAAGTTTCTCAAAGACTTGATCTCCAATAAGAAGAAGCTTAAAGAATTGGAGACTGTTACTTTAACTAAGGAATGTAGTTCTCTCATATCAAATAAACTTCCACATAAGCTTAGGCACCCTAGAAGCCTGACCATTCCATATGAGATAGGGAATATGTAGTTTTAGAAAGTATTATGTGATTTAGGTGCATCTATAAACCTCCCCTATCCATTTTTAAGAAACTGAATTTGGAGGCTAAGACTATAAGTATGACTCTTTAACTGGCAGACCGCACCATGAAGAAACCATTGGGGATTGTTGAGGATGTGCTGGTGAAAATAAAAAAAATTATATTCCCTGTTGATTTTGTTATTCTTATTTTTGAAGAGGATGAAGAGGTGCCCCTGATTTTAGGCATGCCATTTTTATACACTTCAAAAGCATTGATAGATGTGCATGAAGGAACTCTCACCTTAAGAGTGGGAGAAGAGAAGTGTGTCTTCAACATTTATAAGGCGAGTCGGCAGCTTATTGATGGAGACTTTTGTATATGCCTGGATATAGTAGACAAATGTGTGGATGAAGTTTTTCATGCTCAAACTCAAGCAGCTGAATATGTTCTTCTAGTAGAGGAATGTTCGAGAGAAGTTCCTGAGCCTAACCCCTCCTAAAAAGACCTTCCTCTAATCTTAAACATCCAGCCCACACAACCCTCTATTATTTCACCACCCACCCTTGAATTGAAACCCTTACCACCTTACCTCAGATATACCTTTCTAGGAGACAACCAAACTCTACCAGTCATTATTTCTTCCAAACTCACCTTTGAGAAAGAAACTTTACTCGTTGAGATGTTATGAAGAAGGGTGAAGGCTATTGGGTGGCAAATTTCTGATTTTAAGGGAATAAGTCCATCCTATTGCATGTATAAGATATTGATGGAAGAAGGGTGCAAGCCTACTATTGAATGGCAGAGAAGGTTGAATCTGAATATGCAAGAAGTAGTGAAAAAGGAGATTATTAAGCTTCTTGATACAGGCATTATATACCCAATCTCCAACTCTAGTTGGGTAAGCTCTATTCAGTGTGTGCCAAAGAAAGGGGGAATAACTATAGTGGGGAATGATGAAGGAGAGTTGATCCCTACAAGAGTTGTCAGTGGTTGGAGTGTGTGCATTGACTATAGAAAGCTCAACAATGCCACGAGAAAAGATCACTTTCCCCTGCCATTCGTTGACCAGATGCTTGAGAGAATTGTTGGCCATACTTTCTATTGCTTCCTTGATGGCTATTCGAGATATAATCAGATTGCCACAGCTCCAGAGGACCAAGAGAAGACAATGTTCACCTATCCATATGGCACTTACGCCTATAGGAGGATGCCCTTCGGACTATACAATGCCCCTACCACATTTCAACATTGCATGATGACCATCTTATCAGACTTAGTTGAGGATATCATGGAAGTCTTTATGGATGATTTCTCAGTGTTTGGAGATTCATTTGAAGGCTGCCTTAATAACTTGGAGAAGGTGATGGCAAGATGTGAGGAAATAAATTTGGTGCTAAACTGGGAAAAGTGCCACTTTATGGTTAACAAAGGCATAGTATTAGGACACAAGATCTCAGCAAGGGGAATAGAGGTTGATAGTGTAAATATAGAGACAGTTGAAAATCTAAGTTATCCAACCAATGTGAAATGTGTTAGAAGCTTCCTTGGACATGCAGGATTTTATAGACGCTTCATTAAGGATTTTTCTAAGATTTCTAAACCTCTTTCTCATCTATTAGAAAAAAATGTCCCTTTGAGTTTACTAATGAGTGCAAATATGCTTTTGGCAGGTTAAAGAAGGAACTCACATCAGCACCCATTATGGTACCACCAGATTGGAGCCTTCTATTTGAACTGATGTGCGATGGCAGTGACTAAGCCATAGGAGCTGTGTTGGGATAGCGCAAAGACAATAGGTTGCATGTTATATATTATGCTAGTAAGACTCTCTCGGAAGCACAACTCAACTATGCCACAATAGGGAAAGAAATGCTAGCTATATTATTCACCTTTGATAAATTTTGGTCTTACCTCTTAGAATCAAAGGTGACTGTCTATACAGACCATGCAACCATCAAATACTTGCTCAATAAAAAGGATTCTAAGCCAAGACTTATATGATGGGTTCTACTCTTACAGGAGTTCGACATGGTAATCAAGGATAAGAAGGGATCCGAAAATGTGGTACCGAATCATTTATCTAGGATAGAGAAAGAAAGGGATGAAGGGTTGACCATCAAGGAAACTTTCCTTGATAAAACACTACTTACTCTTCTACATGCATTCACACCATCGTTCACATATATAGCAAACTTCTTGGCTTATGGCAAAGTTCTAGTGGACTATGTGTACCAACAGAAGAAGAAACTACAGCATGATGCTCGAAACTATATTTGGGATGAGCCATTCCTTTGGAAATTATGTAGTGATGGGATGGTGAGAAGATGTGTACTGAATGAAGAAGTAGACAACATCTTACACCAGTCTCACAACTCTCTTTATGGGGGACACTATGGGCCAAACAAGATAGCCTCCAAGGTGCTAGAATGTGGGTTCTTTTGGCCCTTGATCTTTAAGGATGCTAGAGCATTTGTGAATAACTGTGATAAATTGCCAAAGAAGCAGTAGAATGTTAAGAAAAGATAAGATGCTTCAAACGGGAATTCTGAAAGTTGAACTTTTTGACATATGGGGGATCGACTTTATTGGACCATTCCCTTCATCTCAATGGAACATTTGCATTCTTGTATGTGTGGATTATGTCTCTAAGTGGGTGGAAGCACAAGCCTGTATCACAAATGATGCCAAAACAGTGTGTAGATTTTTGAAAAAGATCTTTATAAGATTCGGCACACCTAGAGCCATCATCAGTGATGGTGGTAGCCACTTTTGTAACAAATATTTCGAGACCCTCTTGGCGAGATATAATGTCTGACATAAAGTCTCAACTCCTTACCATCTGCAAACCAATGGGCAAGTGGAAGTGTGCACCTGAGAGTTAAAAAGAATCCTAGAGAAGACAGTTGGGCACTCAAGGAAGGATTGGGCCAGTAAGCTTGATGATGAACTTTAGGCATATAGACAGCATACAAGACTCCAATCAGTATGTCTCTATATCGCTCAGTGTTTGGAAAAGCCTACAACCTACCCATAGAATTCGAGCATTAGGCTTATTGGGCTATAAAACTTCTGAATTTTGATATCAAGAAGGTAGGAGACAAGTGACTTCTCCAAATGAATGAGCTGGATGAAATCAGGAACTTAACCTATGAAAACGCCAAGCTTTACAAAGCAAAGACAAAGATGTATCATGACACCATGATTAGGCCAAAGAACTTCAAAAAAAAAAAGATAAGGTTCTCTTATTTAATTCATGACTCCACCTTTTCAATGGAAAACTTAAGACTCGATGGTCTGGCCCTTTCACAGTGATTGAAATATTTCCATATAGGGCAGTGAATATCCAAAACAGCAAGGGTGAGACCTTCAAGGTGAATGGGCAACGACTGAAGTGAAGGATAGGTGTTGTGGGTGGACAATGAAAATGCGGAATTTAAAATTTTTCATTGCATGCAATATTTGCATCAACACATATCATTAACATGCCCATAGATCATATCACATACACTCTTACATAGCTAATCATGCATAATAGACAACACATAGTTAACATGCCAACCAAAACAGAATATAGAAAGAGTTCTTACCAACTAAGAGATATAGTAACACTTACATACTCCTTAAGTTGGTAGCACGCTCGAAATGCTTTGGTCAATGGCAATCCGCAAGCTTGAGCTCCCCAAGTGTGAAGCCTCTAGCTTGTCCACACGG